>LTAE01000898.1:1431-13495 GCA_001647135.1 Pontederia paniculata
AGAGGGGGGGGGGGGGGAGTGTTAGACTCTATGGCTTCTATACTTCCAAGCATAACTATTGGCACTTCATCTGAGCTCTTGACTGCCATTTCCTGCTCTTAATAATCAACTAGTAAAATTTTCACCATAACCATTGTCAAGTTCATTTTGCTAGATTGAAATTCCACAATAGCAAAATTCCTGCATTACTTTCAGAAAGTTTAATTAATAAGTCCTGTAAACGCTGCACCTATCATGACAAGCTAGCCTTCCTAGGGGAAGATAAAAGAAACAACATTGTTTTGTCATTCAAACCCTTTGTTGGAGGAACCAACGGGGACCTTGAAGACATCATGTAATTTTCTGATCCACCAATTAGGACATCTATGAACTATAGCAAAGTTCTTAATGCCTTGAGACCGTATTAAGAAACTAATAATGTTGTAAGGAGGGATCTAGAGATAGGGCTCAACATGAGATTACATCAAGTGGAATAGTGGATTTATTAGAATATCTTGTCTGGATTACTTAATCCAGGTTAAAGAATGTCTATCAGTAGCACCATGTTGAGATTAGATTAATGCTAATATCAATTTATGATGCTCTGTCCAAAGTGCCAGTTGCAGACGTCATCATAGTGCTCTTAGTATTATTCAAAGTTGTGCATCAACAATATAACAACAATGGTAGATGGAGCCACTTCAGCAGCAGAGAGGCATCAGCGGCGGAAGTAGGGCATCAGTGGCACGACAGCAGGGCGCAAGCGTGGCAGGGCAGGACAGGGCCCGACAAGGGAGAAATTCATAGAGGCAGGGTATCAACGGCACATCAGGGGCTTGGCAAGGCATGAGCGACACGACATTAGGGCACAAAGACATGTGAGCGAGAGAGAGAGAGAATCACACATGGAGAGAGACACAGAGATAGATAGTCGCACGAGGAATTGGAGACAAAATGAGAGCATCAACGAAGAATGCATCAAGACATAGATAGAGAGAGTGAGGGAGATGGAGGGAGGAGAGAGAGAGAACTTCTTAAATAGATGAAGGGAGATGGACAACAGCGGTGGCAGCAAGGCACAACGACAACAAGGCATAGCGGCAGCAATGGCATCGGCTTACGACGTCGTTGGAGAAGGGTGATCGATCAAAGGAAGAAGAACATCATTTGTTTCCTTTTAGGATTTTTTATTTTTTGTTTCATATTTCCTTCTATCAAACCATGCTAATTAGTTTTTTTTGGCATAATCAGAAGGAGATTTTTTCATTAATTAACAATTAATTATTTGAGAATTTGATTATTTTTTTATTTTTTAAGACTTAAAATCTGTTAAAGGATTTTATAAAAGGATTTGTTGGAGGGAAATTTTTTTAGGTACCTACTAGTTAATTGATTATTAACAATGGGATTTTTAATCATTAATTTCAAAAATCTTAATGACGATATAGATGGTCGTAATTACTTGATCATTAGATATGACTTAAACATGTGGTCATTAATTACTATTATTAATTACGGTAACACATTTTATTACGGGGAAAAATTTTGCTCATCATTATCGATTTGTTATCTAATGATGATTTTATTTACTCATCGTTAATGATTATTGTTAAAAACCACTTTTTCATTTTGTCATTAATATTTTGTCGTTAATGATCTTTTTCCTAGTAGTGTGAGGCACTCAATCACTAGATTTGCAAATGGGTCGAGCTTATCTGAATCTACAAGCAAGCCAAGACGGTCTACCCATTTGAATATGCAGGTTGATCGTGCTTATTTGAATCTACATGCAGTCAGGATGGTTTATCTATCTAAATATGTGAGTTGGCTATGGTCTTTTGATTCTAAGGGTGCGCCAAAAGGGCCTACCCATTTAAAACTATGGGTTGACCATACTCTGAATCTACGAGCTGGCTAGGAGGGCTTGTTCATTTGAATTAACGAGTTAATTGTGCTTATCTAAATATGTGGACATGGTAAACATGTCACATACATATGAAGTTGTGTGCAGATCAAACATGTATATGTGGATGGACTAGCCGATCATGCACATCTAAATTAGTACTCGGGCCAAATGATGTGATGTTGTTGCCCACCGAAAATAGTTGAAAAAAAGTTGGTGATAAAATATGTTAACAGGAAAAAATGCTAGCAAATGCACAAATCACTCAAGTAATAAAGTATTTATAGTAAAGACTTGTTGATCACATGAGAAATTAACTTAACTAACTATCTAATTTCAGAGGCTAATAGGAGATAACATTGAGTTGGATAAAGAGTGCAGAAAATGAAATAACAAAAAACTAAACTAATAATGTCTAGAACCTTAAGATGAGAGATAATTAAGAAAAAAATTATTTAACCTCTGTCATAAAGTGATTCAAGCAAGGATAAATAGATTTAATTAATCTTAGATGGATTATGAACACCTAATGTATGATCTCACATTCCAGGCAAAATCAACTATCCTTTACTTGAATAAACTGAGAGCACTCTGTTTCGGATCTACTCTCAAATCTTCTTAGAAGAGGATGCATTGAGTTGTGATTCATATACTATTGAGCTGGTCATTCCATGATGAGTCCAATAGACCACAAATCTTAGCACACCATTTTAGTTCTACTAAGATAGGACATGTATTGTTTCAATTTAAAAGTTAATAATCAATTATGCATAGATCAGGAACTAACAGAGGAAGTGTTAGTAGTCAACTAATTAGATCATTAAAAACTAAAGAAAAGTAATGCACTCAATAATCATGTTCATAAGAATCAAAGAACTATAATCAATATAAAAAATAGGATCAATAGTTTGCCCTATTAATTAAAAGTATTACAAACAACTGAAAGATAAAAGATAACATATGTATTTACAGCTTACGAAGGATGCATAGGGTTTTCATAAAGTTTGATTAGGTTTGAAAATCTTTATTAGTCAAAACAAGAAAATCCCTTTCAAATCTGTAATTGATTTTTAGACTAATTATAAACCATTCAAAACACTTTTGTATCTTCTTAATTGTTATTCCAATTGATCCCCAAGATATCTAGATAATTAGGAGTCCTTTTTGCATTGAAATCTATTTAAAAGATCACAAAAAATGAATATGAGTGGTTTGTCATGGGTCATGACGAATTCTAACGACCTGTGAGACTTCGATTCCAAGTAGAAAAACACTCTGTCACAACCTATCACATGATATCACGGCACATGAATGAAGTTGAACGTGTATACGGCAACTGGTAAATACTATACTCATGACCTGTGACCAAATGTAGTAGCCCATAACAAATTGATGTCCAATGTTACCTTGTGTTGCTAATATCGTGATGACGCTTCATGACTCATGAGATTGCAATGTAACGACCCATGATATGATCTCATGATCTGTTATACTTGAAAGTCGATTGTCACACTAGATAGATAGTTGCATCACTGTCATGGACGTGATAAAAGTTCCTCACGCCCCATAAAAACTCCATAATTGAATTGACTACATTGACATGGTCATGATATGCAATTGTGGCTCGTTATATGCATTCGTTCATCTTCAAAATTGTTGTCATGGTCATGACAACTTTTTAATGACCCATGAAATTTGAAATGTCAATCTTTTGATTAGAGAATTGACTCCTTCCATCTTGTGGTCTCTTCTATGCACTTATTTGCTCCCTTAGAGTGGTAAATTTGAGAATAAATATTAAAACTAAGGATAGATTCATGACCCAAAGAAACAGAAAAAAATACACTATAAAATATATGCATGACAAAATTAACTAAAATAAACCTAAATATATGTCTAAAATAGACCAATAAACCATAAATCTTAGCACATCCTTTCGGCTCTACTAAGAAAGGACATGTATTGTTTCAACTTAAAAGTTAATATTCAGTTCTACATAGATCACGATCTAATAGAGGATGTGTCAATAGTCACCTAATAATTAAATCAAAACTGAAGAAAAAAAATAATGCACTAAGCAATTATGTTCATAAGAATCAAATAACTATTATCAATATCAAAAAAGGGTTTCAATAGTTTGCCCTAATAATTAAAATTGTTACAAACAATTGAAAGATAAAAAAAAAGAAAATATTGATGCTTATATCATCCCAACAAATTGTAGAATAAAGAGCGTTATAGAGATTGACAATGGACTCTTGTGTGATCCTCCTTTCGAGATAGTCATCTAGAATTCTTCTCAACAACCTTTTCGAGATGCTATCATGTTCTTATCTTCAAATCTTGGATCGCATCTCCTAGAATATGAAATAAAGCTCTCGACATATGTATTTATAGCTTATAAATGATGCATTGGGTTTTCATTGAGCTTGATCAGGTTTGAGAATCTTTCTAAGTCAAAATAAGAAAATTCCTTTCAAATTTGTAATTTGATTTTTAGACTGATTATAAACCATTGAAAACACTACCATATCTTCTTAATTTTATTCCAATTGATCCCCAAGATATGTGGATAAATTAGGAGTCATTATGGCATTGAAATAATTTCAAAAGATCACAAAATTTGAATTTGAGTGGTCTATCATTGGTCATGATGAATTCTAACGACCTGTGAGACTTGTAATCCAAGTAGGAAAACACTTTGTCATGACCCTGACATGCACGACTCGTGACATGATATCACGGTCTGTGAATCAAGTTGAATGCATATATGGCAACTGCTCAATACTATACGTATGACCAATGACCAAATGTAGTGACCCGTAACAAATTGATGTCCAATGTTGCTATGCGTTGCTAATGTTGTGATGACAATTCATGACTCATGAGATTTTATTGTAACGACCCATGATATAATCTTATGATCGTTATACTTAAAAGTCGATTGTCTCATTTGGATAGCTAAATGGTTACATCATTGTCATGGATATGATAAAAGTTCCTCATGACCCATAACAACTCCATCATTGATTCATGGTCATGATATGCAATTGCGGCTCATTTTATGCATTCGTTAGTATGCGAATGTCAATCTTTTGATCATAGAATTGACTCCTTTCATCGTGTGGTCTCTTCTATGCACTTATTTGCTTCCTTAGAGTGGTAAATTCCGAGAATAAATGTTAAAACTTGGGATAGATTCATGACTCAAAGAAATTGAAATAAATAAACTATAAAATAGATACATGACAAGATTAACTAAGATAAACCTAAATATATGCCTAAAATAGACCAATAGACCATAAATCATAGCACATCCTTTCGACTCTACTAAGATAGGACATGCATTGTTTTAACTTAAAAGTTAATAATCAGTTCTACATAGATCACGATCTAATAGAGGACGAGTTAATAGTCAACTAATTAATTAACTCAAAACCGAAGAAAAGAAATGCACTCAACAATTATATTCACGAGAATCAGATAACTATTATCGATCTCGAAAAAAGGTTTTAATAGTCTTCCCTAGCAATTAAAACTATTACAAACAATTGGAAGATAAAAGATATAAAATAGTTATGCTTAGATCATCCCAACAAATTGTAGAACAGAGAGTATTATAGAGATTGATGATGGACTCTATATATGCGCCAAACCAAGCGAAGACAACTATGTGTATCCGTGGACAAGTGGACAGTGGATTGCGCATATCCAAATCCGTGAGTGGATCAAATGTGTTTCACCTTATCTGAATCTAAATGTGGAAAGACAAATCATGCCCGTCTAAATCTAATGGTGAGGTGGTCAAGCGAACTACATATGCCGACGAGCGGACTATAAAGGTGATGCGTGCTAAAATGCTAGAAAAAATTATTATCAAGTGCATTAATCATATCAAGTAATAGAGAAAGTGAGTAGAGTATCATTCCACAAGATGGTGCATGCTAAGATGACCTATAAGTGCACTAATTATGATCAAACAATAGTTCAGGTGAGTAAAGTATCCTTTCATGAGAATTGAATATTAATTGTCTATAGAATATCACTAACTAATAGGAGAGAATGTGTTTTTTATGAAAAATAATTTTTGAAAGAAAAAAATAAACAAAAAGAAAAGTTTTGATAAATAAGATGAAATCAGGATAAATTCAATTTTACCCTAAGATTAATCAAACTTTTGTTCTAATCAAATTCCTAATATGATCTACCCAATATGTGATTTCCTCTTCAAAATGAATCAACTATTTTAATTCTAGATAAACTTGACCGTTCTTCTCTAGGATGCCAATCTTATCTCTTAAAAATTAGGATGCATTGAAAATGCATTACCTAAATTATTAATCGTTCCTCTTTAAGATGCCAATCTAATAAGCCAGACACCTAAATATTACTCTCTAGGATGCTATTGAGGTTTGACATGCAATGCGTCAAATAGAAGAAGTTACATAGAACTAAAAACTCACCATTTCTATCTAGGATGCTAACAAAGATCAAAATCTCACTCCTAAAAAAAAAGATCAAAATCTCAAAGAAAATGTAAAATCATTAAACACAACATTCATGCACATAGAAGATTTGGTACAATAAAAATCCATTCCATAAAGATATAACTAAAAGATTGTGTAGGAGTTCATCCTTCAAAATTAGAGAAAGAATATTACAAAAAAACAATTATTAAGGACTAAACACATCGACGATTGTCTTCCTCAAAAATTTGCATAACAACAATCTCTTCTCTCTGGCGTTAGGCTCTCTTTATGTAACGCCCCCAAAAGTTCATTGACCACGTGTCCAAGAGACTTCTGGACGATGCCACTCATCATAAATTCATTGACTTAACTCTTGACTTTTCAGTCAATAACTAAGCCACATCAGCGAGAGACTATAAAATCACTAAAAGTCTTATATATATAAAAAATAAAATGCAGCAATGAACCAACATAAAGGTCTGGGCAACCTGACATAACATCATGATAATACTAAAGACTCAACATAAGCAAATGAGTTTGAAGGTACAACTCGATAATATCCTACTACATAGTCAACCTAAGACTAAAAAGAACAATGTGCAACTGCAGACTATCATGAGCACTGCACGTGCATGCCACCATCATCATCATGAGTACCTAATTTTCTGTAGGGTCCAGATGCAAGAGAGACGAACCTCTTGTGAGCTTATGCCCAGTATGTAAGGCCCAATAGGAATAAAAACAAAATAATAAATTATGCTATGAAAATAATAGCATAAAAGACATGAAGACATTATTCTTAAGCATCATCATTATCTTCCTTTCATTTTAATATCATCATCATCATCATAAGGTGAAGTGCTCTTCTTAAGTTAAGGGAGCTCCAAAATACTTTCATACTGCATGGCATCAATGGTTGTATAGGACCACGAGCAGATTTGTTGCACATGCATGGAAGAGGACCGCACAATTAGAATAGTGGTCATGCGGCCCGGGGCTCCACCGCTTTGCCTATGGCTACACCCCTTATCCCCCTCATCATCATCCTCCTGTTTCTCCCAATTTGCAATCAGTACATGGAGTCCCGCCAGTTACATCTTTTACCTTTAATTACTATAATTACATTATAGTGTATGCATCATCATCATGATTAACAATCATACAAAATAACATACAAAGAAGAACTTAGTCGGATGATTTTGCTCGTACGGACCGCATCGGCAAACAAGGTCTAGGTGTGGTTACGTGAACATGGCCCGGGTTCTCTGTAGGATTCATCCGCGCCACACTATTCCCAGTGTGTCCCAGAGAACACAACTTGCGTTCGATCCGTGGATGTGGTGTTCCGGCAGTGTCTACCCAAATCCGATAAGGGAATCAGATCCGGAGGAGGTCTGACATGGTCCGTGCTGCATGGCACAATCAGTGTTGTTCTCTAGTGCGACGATGGAAACGATTAGGATTCATCGTCACGTACAAAGAAGAACGTGCTGCCAAAGTGCGATCCACGTCGGAGAACACAACCCATGTTCAAAGTAACACAGTCCATGTTTTCTTGCACAAAAATGCTTCCCGTCGGCCCACACAAAAATTGGCGATATAAGATTCATATTTCGACAAAACATCAATAAAAATGTGCAAAAAATATGTAGGGATCATCCAACATCATCATAAAATCGAAAACCATATTTCTCAATCATAAGTTTGAGTTTCATGGCGGATTCCTAAGGATCCCCCTACATACCTCGTCTTCCTTGCGATTCGCCGTCGAAACCTTGTTGTTTGTCCTCTCCTCGCTGTTGGCCCGTGCTCCCCGTACGTCCTCTTTCCTCTTGCGCAATTCCCCAAGCAATGAGGTGATGAAACATAATAACAATCTGCAGAGAAGATCATGCCTTACCTTGATTGTGCAACTAGGAGAGAGAGAATACAAGGGGAGGAAGAAGAGATGACAACTAGGGCAAAAAGAAAGAGGGGAGAGAAATTCTGAGGTTTGGTCTTATTTATAGGGGATTAGGGTTGGATAATTATCTAATTACCCCTATTTAATTTAATTTAATTTAAATTCTAGTCTAATTAGAATTAGGGCATTACACTTTAAGTTTGAAACATGAAGTTCCAAGCTTGTTACATAGAATCCAAATTTTTTGCATCCCTCAAAGTTGAAGTCTTGATAGTTATCTATAGATTTTCAACAAGTATGAAGAGTCCTTATATGATAAACTTCGATTTCCATCATACATAATTCAACCTCGGGTTGAAAACTTTAAAAAATAAGGTTTAACGAGTTTAATAACAAAAAATATATTTAAGCCCAAAAAGTTTCACGGCCTATGGCAGAATTGTCAGGGTCGTGAATGTATATGGTATTCAATAACGACGCAATGACACAACCTATGAAATTGGTTTTATGGTCATGATCAAAAAGTGATTGTGCTATCTTCAATCTTCACGACCCATAAATTGTTTGTCACGTTCGCGATCAAATATACTCATCTTCATCGTAGATTCTCTCACAGTTGTGATAATACATTCATGGCCCATGACGATATTCATTGTATTTTGTTTTGGACGCGCTCACGATCATAAAAGTATCTTCATGGCCTATGATGATTGCAACATGATTGTGCTATCTTCAATCTTCACGACCCATAAATTGTTTGTCATGTTCACGATCAAATATACTCATCTTCATCGTAGATTCTCTCACAATTGTGATAATACATTCATAGCCCATGACGATATTCATTGTATTTTGTTTTGGACGCGCTCACGATCATAAAAGTATCTTCATGGCCTATGATGATTGCAACATGAATGATTGTGCTATCTTCAATCTTCACGACCCATAAATTGTTTGTCACGTTCGCGATCAAATATACTCATCTTCATCGTAGATTCTCTCACAGTTGTGATAATACATTCATGGCCCATGACGATATTCATTGTATTTTGTTTTGGACGCGCTCACGATCATAAAAGTATCTTCATGGCCTATGATGATTGCAACATGATTGTGCTATCTTCAATCTTCACGACCCATAAATTGTTTGTCATGTTCACGATCAAATATACTCATCTTCATCGTAGATTCTCTCACAATTGTGATAATACATTCATAGCCCATGACGATATTCATTGTATTTTGTTTTGGACGCGCTCACGATCGTAAAAGTATCTTCATGGCCTATGATGATTGCAACATGAGCGTCAATCATGCATATCATGACGGTGTGTTTTGGCGTCCACGACCGTGAAACTGATTTTCAAAACCAGTGAAATTCCTTCTATATTGCTTTCTTGGCTCATTGTTGTGATGCTTCTGTCACGCCAGATTTACTTCCTGCTCCCCACCTCCATGCTCGGCTACCGGCTGACCGGGGCTGACATGGTGGAGCTCGCCGTCAAAGCCATCTCGGCACTCGCCAGCAGGCCGAAGCAGATCAAGCACAAGAAGGGGATCAGATCGATGAGCATACAAGTCATGCCGGTTGCTAAAGAGCCGGAGGAGTGCTTGCCGGAGGTCACGTCTGTAGATTTAGATGCAAACTTAGCACCATCAGAAGTTTTCATCATGTGAGTAGGTATTACGGCGACGACAACAAGAAGAAGAATATGATCAACAGTAGGACGAATCGAAGAAGCGCTCATATATTAATTCCTTCACGGCCTAGAACTATTAACAAGCTTGGGGTGTATATTGGTTGATATTTTTTTTATATTTTTACTTCGTTTCATTGATTACATCTGAAATGATGTGAAATGTAAATTGTGTTGTTGGCTGACAACAATATACGAATCAAACAATCGAGTTGCTTATTAATTCATGTGAAAGGTGCATATGCATATATGTCGTTTCCATGAAGTGAAGCTTCCTCTCCTCGTCTACGTGTCCAGATACAATGCACATGAGTTCATGCACATATCCTTCCACCGAGTAACAATTGGATTGAGTAGGTGTGCGAATATAATCAGGACGGATCGAGAAAAAAAAATAAAGAAATCAAAATATATAATAATAAATTATAAAAAAATGAAAGAATTTAAAATTTAAATTATAATTTTTTAAATACTAATTAAGATCATCTATCCATTATTTATTTTATTTATTAATTATAGTTACTAATATATGTTTTATACATCGAAGGAGGCCCCTCATCTTACGTGAGTCCTCTCTTGAATATAATAATGATCAGGTCAAACCAAGGGCGCCGATGGAAATTTATGTTCCAAGCTATGCGACAATTAATTATTTAATTAATTATGATTCCAATCAAATATGATGACCAATATTATGCGTTTGACTCTTATATATGTCACGGCATGCAACATATTGATGTACGTATGTAGTGTTGGCTTGCTGTTTTGGACTGGCGTATCGGACCTTTTGGATACGCATCTACATGTAGATGACCTGGAAGCGGATGATTGGATAAGTAAGACTTGCTTTTCTCAACAAACAAACGTAGCATAGATATAAGTAGTATAAGTAGCCAACAATCTTGCTTCATTACAGTACTCTTTTTTTTTCAACTTTGATTCAATTAATCAGTATCGCGACCTTTGAATATTCTCCACCAGAATCTTATGTTGAAAATTTAAATTTGAGATCTATTTTACTACTTATATTTATGCTAGTTTGTTCATTACAATTCTTTTTCGTTTAAAAAGAATTGCTTATTATTTCGCCTAATTTATTAATAATTAAGTCTTATTTATGTTAATTCTCTTTTAATTAAACGTGCCAAAAAAGGAGAAAAAAGCATATGATTTAATATTTGATGTCATTTTACTAGGAGGTCAAGTATGGTTGGGTGCCGTCAATGTCAGCCGACTTTTAAATAGATTTAATTATACATGTGTAAGTGTACTGACAGGAGCATGCAACCTGGGTGGTTAAAGTTATACCTGGTTGCGACTTAATCTTACTATAAAATATTAAGATAAACAAGGCGTAGCGAAATTCGCTTTAATTTGTAGTGGACATCGAACATCGAATTACAATAAAGAGATCAAATTTCTAAGATGATCATCAAATTATCATAATCAAATTTATTATTTAATTTAATTACTGGCCGTGAAGAAAGTTTAAACCAACTCTATACGCGTGTATAAACTAGTTGAAAGGCAAACAAAATTTTAAAGTGCAAAAAGTAAAGTCGGCCACGTTCGAAACTGTTTTCATCTACACGGATAGATAAACCAGGTTAAATTTTGTATCGTACATAGGAGTAAAATAAAAGTCAAAGTTAGGCAGCCCGCCCTCGTTGCTTACTCTTGGGTAAATATGAAAATAAGGCTGAGTTTTCTGGCTTATGTTGTGCCATTAAGAATATAAACATTATTTTTTTAGTTTAAATTTTTAAGATTACTATAAGAGTTAGAGTTTTTGAATTAAACTTCAGCGTAACTCATATTAAAAATTAATTTTCTTTTTTAGTTATTCATATATTGAGCTTTGAATTAAATCAAAATAATTAGTGTTTCACAAATAAAGAGAAACATAAAAAATAAAAATAAAAATAAAAAAAATTATTCACTTAAGCTTAATCGTTGGTAGCACATTTAATTTATGCCCACTCATTTTTGTCCAATATAAAATATGTTCCTTCCCTGTACCCATCTTCAGAAGATGTCTTATATGATAGGATATAAACTACTAGGATCTATTCGCTTATACTAATATAGTAATGCATATATATATATATATATA
>LTAE01000898.1:13523-28959 GCA_001647135.1 Pontederia paniculata
ATATATATATATATATATATATATAGGGACGATGAGCCTACAGCTCATAAAATGAGCTGTAAATTACAGCCATTTCCTTTGATCGTTAGATTGAAAATGGACGGACGATTTTAATTTTTAATCATTCTTCAAAGCAAAAATCGCGTTTCAGCGGATGAGATGACAAAATTTGTTCAAGGGAAAGTGCGCAAGATGACACACCCACCTGGCATTACATGCAAGCTTTGCTCTTAGAGCAGAGCTTGTGAGGATTACAAACAATATGTTAAATGAGATCTGCTCGGCAGGAGCCACAAGCCACCTTCGACTCTTTTCTGCAGAGGGAGGTTGTCCAGAGAGTGAGTTAGAAAGATGAGGTAGAGAGAGCAGGGAGGGAAGATAGAAAATGAGAGAACAAAATAGAAAAAGAGAAAGGGAGACCGAGTAGGAAAGAGAAGAAATTGTGTGTGTGAGAGAGAGAGAGAGAGAGAGAGAGAGAGAGAGAGAGGGAAGAGAGAAAATGAGAGAGAAAAAAATAAAAAAAAAAAGAGAAAGGGAGATAGAGCAGAAAAGAGAAGAAATTGAGAGAGAGAGAGAGAGAGATGAGGTAGAGAGCAAGGAAGAGAGAGATAAGATGAGGTAGAGAGCAAGGAAGAGAGAACAGGAAAGAGAGAGAACACAAAATAAAACAAAGGAGAGAGGGAGATCGAATAGGGAAGAGAAGAAATGAGGGGCAAAAGTAGAGAGAGAGCAGGGAAGAGAGAAAAGGACATAGAGAGAGCACAAAAGAGAGATAAATCAGGGGAGAGAAAAAACTAAGAAAGAGAGAGCAAGCGAGAGGAAAAAACAAAGCTAGATGAGAAAGAGCAGGCAAGAGATAAAGGAGTCGGAGATGAGTAAGAGAAGAAACTAATCGACGAAGAGGGGAAGTCGTTTAATAGATGGTTAGGATTTTGGCTGCAATCTACAGCAAAGTGAGCTGTATATTCATTTTTGCCTATACATATATACATATATATATATATATATATATAGACATTTTTGCATAACATATTTAATTTGATCATAATATGCATATTTTTATTAATTTTTAATTTTAGTTTCATCAATTGCGCATCCATTCAAATTTTCTTATTTGTTCTTGAGATGTACATGGTAGTGAAAAGGGGGAAATACAAAAATAGTTGAAGTTAGAATTTCAAATAATATAAGTTTTTTGAGTCATGATTGTGATTGGCGTATTACGAGCGTGAGTGCGAGTTGAAGAAAATTCTAAAGTTTTATCACGACTCACGAAAGTAGATTATCGATTGTGAAGTCATACTTTCATGAACATACTAATTAAGACACAATCTGAGTGAGAAGATGATCAATTATATCCAATGTTCACGGGTCGTGAAGTACATGTCACAACAATATGAAGTGCTCAAGTCATGAGCCATGAATGAATAATCATGATTGTGAGCAAGACAAAGGAAATGCATATAGTTAGGACACGATTGTGATGATGTGTGGACTTGATGATGTAGTCTCGATCACGAATGTAAAAGCTCTGTAATAGGCCCTGAAATCTGCTTTTATGAGTTTGGGGTCAAGACGTTACCTCAAATTTTACCTTATCAATTTTTGAATTTTGGTTTGAATATAAAGGTGTTCTAATTGATTTTTATCTAAAAGAGTTTGAGATAGAAGTAAATTTGAAATTTTAAAATAACCCTTAACTCTATAAATAAGACTTTGAGATAATTATTTAAAAGCTTTATACTAGAGAGAAAATAAAAAAATCTTGATGATCGAGTTGCATCCATTTGAATCTACAAACAAGTCTTGCCCATCTAAACATACAAGGGCACTCAATCTCCAGATGTGCAAATGGGTCGAGCTTATCTAAATTTATGAGCGAGCTAGCTAGGATGGTCTATCCATTTGTATATGCAGGTTGATCGTGCTTATTTGAATTTGCATGCAGTTAGAAGGGTTTATCTATTTGAATATGCAAATTGACTATGCTCATCTAAATCTACAAGCGGCAAGGAAGGCTTATCCATTTGAAACTATGGGTTGACCATACTCTGAATTTGCGAGCCGACTAGGAGGGTTTGTTCATTTAAATTAATAAGTTGATCGTGCTTATTTGAATTCTTCATCGCCCAAGACAACTCATCTTCAAGGACTCGAAGCACGAACAACGTTGCTAGATACTAAACAATCGTGCCTTCCACCCCACAGAATTTCTGGATCTGGACTACATGAAGAAACTTGGATTTTATGAAGACTTCAAGATACTGACCTTAGGAATGCACACATCTGACTTCTTCCTTCAAGGATGGGATACATGTCATGCAATAGCAAACGAGTTTTTCAACAGTCTAGAGATATATGAGGAAGATCGCCAGGTAACATTTCGCCTCTTCAATAAGGATTTCAATTGGACTTTTGATCAGATTGGCAAGGCGATGGGGTTACCTTCTACAACTGCTCCGAAGCCATCTGCTTATGACCCCAAAATAGTCTAGAAATGGATCACTGGTCAAGATGAATTGCAAATCAAACACGCGACATCCGCGTGTATCCGAAATCCAGTCATTCGTTATTTCCATAGAGTCCTGGCGAATACCCTTCTAGGCCGCACCAACACTGAATCAAGCGTAAGGGAGAGTGAGTTATATATCATTTGGGCTTTTCCACGATATAAGAAGATCAAACTCGTGGGCATATTTCTCTTTAACTCATACAAGATGACATGCCAGAACAAAGGGACTCTCGTTATAGGTGGATTACCATGGTAACACCTATCGCAAAGGCATGCGTCATTAATATCAAGGCCCTAAAGGACACTTCTGCCAAGGGGACACTGGACATGAAAAGCTTACTACACATGAAGATAGTGACCTGTCTCCAAGGTGTATACTACTTACACAACCCCAGGGATCCCTATCATGACATCAAGTTACCTGACCCTGCACGCACAATAGTCACAAAGAAGAAAAACTAGTTGTTAGAGGAGAACCCGCAACTGACCCCACCTCACCAACCTTTACTATAGCTGCTTCTGGATTACAACTTCTATCAAAAGGGAAGAGCAAGAAACGTTCACATAACCCTGTACCCCCTACAACCAGTAAAAAGAGGAAGACAAGCCCAGCTGCCTCCATCCCAATTGGCATTGCATCCACCAGCAAGAAGAAAAAGAATACTCCAACAAAAGCTACCCCTACCTCCATTCCAGCTGAACCTCAAGCCACCCATCCCAAAGGAAACTGCTACTTTCGATACCTCCACCACAAAGGAACCAGCTGAGCCTCAAGCTTCCCCCACCCCAAAGAAAGCTGAAGCAACTCAAGCTACCCCTGACATGTACGCTTACCGGATGGCCAAGTAGAACACATTACTCTCCACCATCCTGGGTCATAACATCAAGCTAAGGAAGGAGAACAAACAACTCAAAGGGCTTCTTCAGTCGATTGCAGACAAGCTGAGAGTCACTGCAGCTGGACCCAACTCCTCAACCCCAAAACCTTAACATGTTTCTCTCCCTCACTTAGATCAACATTGAGGACAATGTTGAATTTAAGTTTGGGGGTGCCAATAGTATGGTCATTTTTTTAGAACTCCAACCTATTTGAGTTACCATGCCTACTTTTTGTCTAATCTGTAAATTAAATATGTTAGTATTTTCGAATTATCCCCTTTTACAGCATGAAAATGCTTTCATATGCTTTTTCCTTTAAGCATATTATGATCTTGGCATATACATTCCTGCTCACTCAATTTTGGATTAGAAAGCATTGTGCAACCATACTAGCTTTACACTTTCAGCCCAATTTGTTAGAACTCTTGGCCATTCCTAAACTAGATGAAACCAAGAAACTTAACTACCCCCAACTAGAACCAAAGCTCATAGCAACTGTGATGATATCATTTTCATGCTACTCTCTAGTCTTTAACAATCCTTGCATCTATTGTTGATTTATTCTCAAGCAGCATATGTATATGTTCTTCCATAAAAGAGGGTTAGTAACCCTATTTAAAAAAAAAGAGAAAAGGGTTAGTAACTCAGTCCAAAAAGAAAGAGAAAAAAGAAAAAAGAAAAAAAAAAGGTTAGTAACCTTATTTGAAAAAGAAAAAAAAATTGGGTTAGTAACCCAGTGTGAAAAGAAAAAAAAAGGAAAGAAGGGTTAGTAACCCATTTCTGCTTGTGAGTAAACAAACATCATTTCTACTTCTCACAAGGATTGTATATCTAAAGAGAGGGCTGTGGGAAGGGATTGTCCAGCATGTATCTTCAGTTGTGCACTAGGCTTCAGTTTAAGTGGTTATACAAGGAGGCTAATTGGCTAAGAAAACACATGAATACAGGGGGAATCTCACCAACTGGGGGGGAGTTGTGTAAGTTATTGCAGGTTCATAGTGTGACCGATTTGAACTGCTATTTATTTGGACTTAAATTTTTTTAATTCTTTGCTCGAAGACGAGCAAAATATTAAGTTTGGGGAAATTTTGATGTTAGAGAATTTACTCCCAATTTTTATGTGCAAAGATTACACTTTTTCATGAAATTATGCATCATTTACATATATTGCCACATCTTTTTACAACCTTTGCATAATTTGAAATTCCCTAAGCATAAATACACATTTTCACCATAATGACCCTTTTTAATAAAGATTTGAATGATTTATGCTTGATTTCTCCTGCAGGAATTTATCCAAAGGAAAAATGACATGTGTGCTGGAAACTAGACCTAGGGGTACCTGTGCCGTGAGACTAGACCTGGGGGTACCTGTGTCGTGAAAATAGACATGAGGGTACCTGACGCCACTACCTGACAAAAATTGCTTGAAGACAAAACATGAAACAAATTCGGCAGATTCCCTAGCCATCTTTTGTGGTCCAAACAAGAAGGTTCCTTGGCATCCTCCAAGGAATATTGGCAAGGCTATGCAAGGGACAAGTTACATCTAAGAATTGGAAGAGAGGAAGAGGATAAAAGGGTGAAAGGAAGGAGAAAAAAAGGTTCCGTTTTGCATCCGGGAGGAGGCATCGAGTGGAACCGCCGCCATTGCTGAGGAAAGAAGAGAACTAGAGGAAGAAGGAGGTTTAAGTTCCAAGATTTGGAGAGTATCATTGGTTTATGTTTGTTTATTCCTACTTGTATATGTTTCCAATGATGAATTCTTGCATTATCCAACTTGTGATGTGTTTGATGGATGTTAGAAGCTAAACACTTAGGTCTAGACATAAGATGATTTGAGAATACCTACTTCCTGTATGAACTTATCTTTTAATGCATTCATGTTTCCATTTGACTCTCCAATCTTTCCTTGTGTTATGAACTTGTACGTGTGCTGATTTTTATGTTGTGAATTGCAAGCTATTGATTCCATGGAGGTTGGGATCCGAGAGGCTCAACTCATTCCATTTGGAAATATATAATTGTAGTTCATTAATACTTTGCACATTTGGATTCGAATGTAGTGAGATATTTGCTATTTTGTCCCCGATGGAAGGTGGGATCCGAGAGGCTCAACCCATTCCATTTGGGAACATATAGTTTGTAGTTCTTTACTATTAATGCCTTATACATTTGGATCAGAATGTCATGAGATATTTGCTATTTTGTCCCTGATGAAAGGTTGGGATCCGAGAGGCTTAATCTTCTCCATCGAGGTAGAGTAGTAGCTAGTTCTTATCTTTGTATCTCATATCTACGAGGGATCGGGATCCGAGAGGCTTAATCCCTTTGTCTAAGGTACTAGTAGGGGACCGAGAGGCTCCTATGGATATCTAGGGGAGTTGGAGAGAGGCTATCAATGACATTCGAGAGAGTTATGTGAGAAACCTCTAGGGACTTAGGTTCAAGTCTTGACTGCGATAGTAGCTAGGTTTGATTCCTTAACATCTCAAGTCAACATAATTTGAGCTTCACATGTTCATTAGCAAGTAGGATTCGAAAATGATTCCCATATCCTAGTTGTTTTGCCTATTTGAGTGATTCGACTTTCTTCGTATTGGTTCTGTTTTTTGCTTACCTTAAATCTAAAAATACCAAAAATATTCATTTACCTTCCTCTTCAGATTTTAGTCCTATTCCATCTAATTTTATGCACAAAATATTTCTCTCCTTGATTTCAGTTTGTGGTAGGATAGAGTGATTGAATTGTGAATTTCTAATTTTCCTGTGGATTCGACCCTAAAATACTACAAGGATAATCGTATACTTGCGGTTGGAGTTTGTGTTTAGGTTATTTAAGATTTGTTGATTGTTTGTTTCTGTCTATGTGCCAACAGGTCCAGAGCTGTCAAGACTTGACGTTCTGAAACCTAGTACCACATTTATTTTTGACACACGATTTATGCTCATCACAATGTTAATCATGCTTATGTTAGATGTGACCGTTATGATTATTATGAAGTTGATATTTGAAATCATTAATTGGTCATTATGTCTATTAATGTGCAATAATGACACAGTCGAGAGGTGGACTTCACAAGAGAATTGTGTCTACAAGCGAAACTTATGCCATGTAGGTAAAGATGCACTACAAGAATTTCTGACTTTGGTGACATCTAAGCAAAGTTACCAAAACTTGAGTAAACGTCACAAAAGAAATGTGACGTTTATTAAACATTGGCTTCGGACGTCATTGAAATCGAGTGACAAAAAATATTTATGATGCATATTTGATAAATGTCGCCTAAATCTTAAACGTCACAAAAGGTTAAACTTTGTATGACATTTACCCATCCCCAAATGTCATACAAAGGTGACATTTAAGCGTCACTATTTATCAATTCTTTATTTTAACCTACTTAAGATAACTATTAATGACGTTTAAATGTTGCAAAATATTAGTCTTTGTGGCATTTTAATAAACATCACCAACATGTTATTTATATCCGATTACCTACTTGAATATCGTTGTGACAACATTCAGATAGTCACTAAAAACAACAATTACGCCAAAATATTTAATTTGTGACATTTTATACACATTAGCTGTCTATAAGCTATACGAATCAATGAATTAAAATATGACAAAAAAGAAAATCATTCCAATTAAAAAAAAATTTCAACCATTGAAAGTTGAACAACTTCAAGCCATAGTAAAGATTCAACAATTTATTAAAAAGTTCAATGTCATTCTAAAAATTCAAAATATTAATGCTTTGTCTAACAAGTATGAAGGTGATGAACATAATTCAAGCATACAAAAACATTATTACATGAGTTAGTTTGGAACGTACTAATACATCTTCAACAAAGAAATTAATACGAGATAACAAATATGTCATCTTCCTCAATATCTTTCAATAGAGTAAATTTGAAGGACAAATTCTCAACTTTTAAGTCTCTGCATAGCAGAAAAAAAGATTTGAGTATAGTATTGAAACCAAATCATTAATACACATTTTGTGGAAACTTGGACTATTTCGAGTAGAACACGATGTGGATACATATTAAATGTACAACTTTTTTTTATCATCCAAAGGATAAGAGATGATAATCTGGGATCACCATAAATCACCAGGTGAACTCTCAGATTTTGAGGATCAAGAATTATGAAGGAGAAAAAGGAAAAGATATTATATATCATCACCTGATCAGAATTCTTCTGTCAGCTGAACTTTACTTGATGTAGAAAATAGAACCGAACAATTATAGGACTATATCTATTCTCCCTCATTGAGTAACTTAGCAAACACACAACTTCCTTGAATAGAACAACAACAACAACAACAACAACAACAACAACAACAACAACAACAAAACAATCGATCAGTTCCACATATGACACACCCAACTATGATTTGATTAATTCTACTAGAATCTAGAAAGGAAAGGGAAGACTCTAATATATGAGTTTTGTTGTTGAACTCAAATGATAAGCAAAATGAAAACTGTAAATAAATAACAATATCAGAATCAATTGAATTATCTCAATCAATTTTTGAATTTGTTCCATCTTCATCATTATGAGACGAAATTGATGTATGAGCATACTCGGCTCTCCGTGTTGCCTCCCCTGAAGTACTAAAGATGCTTTCTAATAGTTTCTCTATAGTCAACATAAGCTGAAAAGTTAAACAATACTTAGAAAAAATCGAAACATAAACTATAATAGTGAATTGTTTACTATGCAAAAGAACCTTAGTTATGTGATTTCCTTGCTCCAATTTATTTGCTTTAAAGTAGAAATTTGTGTGTCATAGCTAACTCAAGCTTCCATCAAAGTTTGTTCAAATTGTGCCTTCATACATTTCCGTTGAAAGAATTTTCCAATAGATGGTGGATCATATTCTTTCCCTGGATAATAATTTGACTTTGATGCAACACCCATAAATTTATCCACAATATCACTAGAGGATATTGGGGCCAGATGATTATGACACTGAATGCATTTCCACCATTTTATTCTAAAAAAATAATATTCTAGATGGTTTATTTCTAGCTAGTTTACCATGCAAAAATGATACATCAAATAACAAACTTATATAAGTTTTAGCTGCATCCTCATTGACCCAACCACTTGATCTATCAGGTTTAGGATCACAATAACGCATTTTCTTGAAAAGCTCAATGTCACTAGGAACTTGTTGAAATTTTTGAATCTATAAAACAAAAGAAATGAATGGATGAGATGATTTAGGAAAGCAAATGCACGAAATGATAGTCAATTGGAAGAAACAAAAAAATGCTAGGAAATATGATTACATTGGTATACAAAAATTCAATTTTTAGGTTGGTACAATAAAGAAACTTTAGTGCAACTAACTTACCATTAATTACATATTTTAAGACCCAAGTTTACTAAGTAATAGTAAAAATCTGCATTTAATATAAAGGAATAGTAAAAAAATGAATTAATATTCAAAACATTAAAAATGAATGTCTAGTTGTGTACCTTTCTATATGATATCTCCAACGATATGCAACGAGATCAGCCATCAATGCCTCTTGAGGCAAGTGAATAGCTAGATGTACCATCACATCAAAAAATGTTCGAGGAAAAAATTGTTCTAACTTACATAAAATGATGGTTATATCTTTTTTCATCTTTTGTGCATCTTTGATATTTAAAATATGTACACATAAATGCTCAAAAAAGGTTCCTAACGCGGTTATAATTAAGGCAACAAGCCACAAACTCCTCAATGCTAGGTCTACTTTCCCATTTTTTATATAATCAACTACTTTCATCCATTGGAGGTAATTCGATAGTCGACTATTCTCCATGATAAATCCAACACTTGTAGTACAAATATATACCATCCACAAGCAACAAAGTGTAATTCAAGATTTAAGCACCTTCTACATTGACATCTTAATTCTTTGACCACCCCATACTTGCAAATCAAATATGCGACAAAATGCTCCACACCACACACATACTCATTAGAGTTGACATCATGTATCATCCATATATATATATATATATATATATATATGANTATATATATATATATTTGTGTGTGTGTATGTACCTAATACAATATGATGAATTAAATAGTTAAAAAAAAAGAATGTGTCAAATAGTAATCATATTCAGTTGAAAAAGGTAATCAATTGAATGATAGAATTAATATAAGAAAACATAATAATAATTAACATCATTAGGCACACACAAACTACAACCAACATTTGACTTGATGTTTTAGTAAACTATGAATAGATAGAATCATAGTAAAAAGAGGCTCATTATACATTCAGAATTCACATATAAAGAAAAGTAAACAATAAGGAGTTGCATGCTATTATAAATTCTACATCTTTCATATAGTGCCAAATTATTTCTGTGAGAGATCAAAGACAATGAGGAGAGGTGTTGTCTCTATTTGTATCTAGTGTTATTGTTTCCATAGAAAAAATATTTTACTACCTACATAAAAAAAACTGATGTCTTTAGGCAGCACTTCAAAAGCATGCCTAGTTGTGCAAAAGTTTTTTTATCACAGAATGAAAGGAAGACAAATCAAGCATGTAGAGAAAAATAAACAATAAAATTTAGTCATTATGAGTTTGCTATCATGTATTATATTTTTCTTAGTCATATAATAACAATGTGGAGTCTGCAGCCACATCATGGATGGAGTTTCTCAACTTGCACAAGGCATTTGATATCTATGTGTCAGCTTGGATCTTTGCGGTGTGTTTATGCACATATGTGAGAGTAATGAGCATAATTAATAAACATCATACTAAATTGCAGCACAAACTCACAAAATTAGAACCACTACATTCATGTAGACAAAAGCAGCAAAAGCTCACAAAATTAAAATTGTCCCTTCTTCAAATGCCAGAGAAATGGATAATTAGGTAAAGGGAAAGCATAAAACCCCTAATTTGCCATAAAAAATAAACATCAAAGATAATATAGAAATATTATGTATTATTCTGAGCATCCTTTTAAGTATTATTTTAAGTATAAAACATTTCATGAGGGTTTGGATGAGCATCCTTTTAAGTATTATTTTGACTATGACAATAGAAATATTATGAATAAAAGTCGTGACCTTCAAGTTAAAATTTTACTAAGGATGAGTGCACTTGTTCGTTATAAAACAAAGAAGATACCATAGAGCCATCAATCAATTTCAGAGACTTCAATGCATGTGATCAATTAAGAAAAACCAACACCTATGGGATTCTTGTTCCATGTTCATCTGATGTAAATCTAGAGGGCAATATATTTCCATTTATGTGTTATGTCCCGTGCTCTATATTAACTACTTTTAACCCACTATCTCATTGTTTAATGACAAGGGTGAACTCTGCACTTAGTGGATCATTGGACCTGATGATGAAAACATTAGGTGCAAACTTTATGTGATGCTTATAAGTCAGATTGGTAGCACACAAACGGTGACAAAGGAATCTTGGGCTAGAAAATTCCATTGAGAACAAAATATATTTACATATAGAGTTAATCATCTACATGTAGCAATAGCATTGCTAATGCAGAATCCAAGTTCAACATAAAAGTCTGCAAATGATTAGTTTTTAATTGACCCTGATGCATTTACTAAGCAAATTGATCCTAAATTACTAGAAAGCAGAGAAATTACAGGGACCATCAAACCAATTCTAAGAAGATGGAGCAGTTCCATGGTTGTGGTGTCCTTTTGTTGAGCAATTTTTTTGGCCAGCGCACATCCCTGAATATGGTTTGACTTGAGTAGCAATGATATAAATCATAAAAAATAAAAACCCCTAATGAAAAATAAGGTATAAAACATTTCCAATATATAAAATCTACAACATTTTTATAAAATATAAATTCACTTTCAAACTTAACGATAAAATACAAGCCCTGATTGATTGGGGAGAAGAAATCATATTCAAACGAAACCCTAAGAAAATGAATTAAAAGGACAATAGATCGAAAGAAGATTAACCTGAACGAATGAAAAGATTGAAGGGGAAGACGCTGCAATGTTTGATTGTCGGAGGAGGGCCAACAAGCAGCAACGATGTTTGAGAAGACCAGAGGGCAGCGACGTAGCAACATTCGATCATTGGAGTGAGAGTGCGAGTTAGAGCGCAATGTCCGTTTGGCGGCGTGAGATGGAAGAAATGAGGAGAGAAAACAAAAGAAAGTGTTAGATTTTCTTGGATGAACTTTAATTTGAGTTGTCACATTTAAATGAATGGACTGATTTGATTATATTTTTTAATAAAATAAATATCACTAATATATTTATTTTAGTGACGTCTATCAAATATGGCTAATATCTTATCATATTAGGGACGTTTGCTAATTTCATATATTCAACAAAGTTAAAAATTATTGTAGTGACGGTAAGGAAGACGGCGTGTAAGGATCGCTTGGGAGGAGGTGCATTGTGAATCATTGCCCTGACGGATCGAAATCCTACAAGTTTATAGTTGCACAGCATGCAGTCCAAATATGGACTCTCCGCCGTCGTGCCTATTTTTGCAGGCCGAAGCAATTGAACTATTTAGTTGTTGGACTCTTTTGTGCGCTTTCTTCTTTGGGCCTTATAGTTATGATCAGTTCAGAATAGTATTCATCAGCCTCCTTCCTCGATAAACATGTACTGCGCACGATAAATATAGCTTACAAGGAAGTATGCTTCGAATTATCCCTTAAATTAAATTACAGAGGAAAAGCTAAACCAATAGGCATATATGTAGTGTCATAGATTCCCAATGGTAAACTTATATATGGGCATTAAGATCTATAATTTCCTGTAATTATACGATGAATATTTGTTCACATGCACAGATCTATTTCTCTGGAATTTTATATATATTCTTTGGATGCCTTTTTTTAATGTGGTTTACTATATAAGGTCAAAATATTTTGTTAGGTGATCGATCTGACCGACGTGTTTATTTGTCTGTCTGCAATGTTGCAAGGTCCAGGTCGACTGCAGTGGTTGCTGCAGAGACCAACAAATATAAGATCCAAATATGTATGATACATTCCTTTGGATGATCATAACAGTTGAAGACTACGCCAAGCAAAATGGCGGTGAAGGGTCAAAAAAGGCTGAGTGATGGCTCATGGATGGACGACTCGTCTTGCTCCAAGGCTGCCTCGGTGTCCAGCTTCTAGCGTATGGCTCCTTTGTGCTCAAATATCCTCGCCCGCCCAGCTCCAAATGCAAGTAGACGAAGCACACCTCTGTAATTGGACGTGTACTGTCCATGTCTTGTATTCCATTGCCACATGGTTGTCCCTTGGACCAAGCAAGGAATTATTCGATCCGTATATCATTGCCATAAGTGAATCTAATAAAGCTATATACGTTTGGTCTCCATGGTCCAGATGAATAGCTTGCATGTCCACCGATCCCAAAGTTATCAGTATTAAGCAACTTAAAAAGTAAGCTGTTATCTGCATGTTGAATGCATGGCATCAGATGCACAGGATGAAAAAAAACTGAACTAGGTTGATGAATAATTACTGGAAGATGTCGTTTCTGATTAGTTTAGTAATCTAAGTAACAGCTTGATCAACTTATTCCCCGGGCGAAGAGCCTTCAACAGTTGGTTTCTTAAAGTTAGCTCAAAGTGTAGCTAGCTAGAAAGCGTTCTCATGGCTGGCTTTTACAGCCTATCTGCATGGTCAAGGTGTTAACATGGATAAGACACCAAGTCGCCTTACGCGCAGTCTTGTCCTCAGCTTGCTTCCAGATTGATGAACATAACATTAAGGTATCCACAGCTCATGTCTCTTTTGCTGCTTACCTATATATGTGAGGCATAAACTTGAGTAGGGCTATAGCAGCTATATATTTGCTAAGTTCATGACAGATTTATAATGCAAAAGGCAAAGTCAGTCACTGTAACTCCAGTCCTATCTTTCCTTCAAATTCGACAACGCATGCTGTCATGTTTTCATGCATATACAGTTCATATGTAAACTGTGCTTCGATGTTAAGTTAGTGCATGAACTGTAGCTTTGTTGTCCTCGCCTACGAATTTCTTTTCATCATGTTTCATTTGGTGATTGCCATCCTGTCATGAGGGGTGCTACTGCTACTGTTATCCATGAAAGTGCGTTCTGATGTTGCTTTGTTGTCCTCTTTTATCACCTTTCTTTTATGCACCCTCGCCGTTAATTAGGCAATATTGCATTACAAATAAAGATATGGCAGGATAACCAATAAATTAAAACATCACTAACTGATGTGAGCTGAGATGTACCATATGCTACCGTTCATTCAACTTTTGCAAAGCCATTAATTAGCAGGGACGTTTTCCACTTGATGATGCATCCTTGTCCCGTGAATCCGGGGCACTGATCCTTGGATCTGCTACAAAAATAATTCAGTTGACAGTACGAGAAGAAGCTAGCCAGTGATGGTAGGTGCAACTGAGTGGGCATATATCGTTACAGCGAACTGAAGGATGCAGAAGCTGCTTTTAGAGTACGTATCCTCTGAACTCATTAAGAAAATGCATCTTTGTGACGCCAAAGTTTTTGCTTTCATAACTAAGAGAGAAGAAACGAAGCTTCGCACTCTTTGTTCTATGGAGGTGGGCGGATGAGCATTGCAAATTGTACTGCTCCAAACAACTATATATGCGACAACCTGAATTAAATTGCAAGCCCTTTTGCATCAGTATCCATCTTTCCAACTGGGATACATTTATCGCATGCATCTCATTTTGAAGGATTGAATTGTTTAAGGCGAATGGAATTTGAGACCCCATAGATTTTGTTTCTTTGTGAAGTAGTGGGCACAGAAAGAGCTGTTCCTTTGATGGAAGGCACATGTAATCCTGGGGCCTTCAATTAAATATAACATATTTATAGCATGATGTATTTTTCTGATGATTAGCACATCATTAACTTAATTTGAAAGGCACTGATCAGTATGTATGATCCACGATCAATTGTTAAATAGTAAAAGAAAAAAAAAAAACAAAGATGTGAGGCCTGAACTGTAAGATTTCTGGTGATCGTGTTGGCCTTTTCATCTCAGCGAGTGGTGCTCGGCAGAGCCGGCCGACGGCACAGTGTGGCTGATAACACACGAATAACGATGGTTCCTGTGAGAGAGTTGGCCATGGACGATTTGACATAACAGATAAAGTAGAACAGAAAAGAAAAATAAAAGAAATTATTCAGATGATGTGAGGACAAAGAAATATGGATATGCCGTCAGTGGTGTCTGCGTGTGCGACTATTTAATCAAAGAGTTCTTAATTTGCAGGCAAAACGTGAAAGAAAGAGTGATCATATATACATATACATATGTATAACCGAGATCATGTTAACTGTTAAGAACTTTGCATTCGCTGTGATCAGAACTCGGAACAGTGCATGCGGACGCTCAATCCTTTTCCACGTGAAGGAAGGAGACCGGGGGGAATTGCTGTTGTTTTCCACCAGATGTTAACTAGAAAAAACAAAGTTTTTGCAAAAGAAATCAATGGTTCGCGGAGAGGGAAAGGGGGGCGATGAATCGTTCACACAAATTCCAATTACATCCATGTTCCATCCTCTCCCGGGCCCGTTGCTACAGTCGCCACTCTCCAGTGGTTCCATGACGGATGTTGATGTCCAAGAGCATCAAGCATATGCAGAGGGAGCCTCACGAGAGTTGGAGAGCAAGCCAAGAAACATGCATGATGCATGATGTTGTGGTCGCGTGATCATGAGAGTTTATCTAATTATGTAATTAGATTAAGAATCTATCCCTGTAATAGCTACTTAATTATACATGACATCGATCTTTTGCAGGTATTAGAAACATATAAGAACAAAAATTGGAGATCACATCTTTAGTTTAATTAATCTCAATCATTCAAGTTGAGAAGGTGGATAAGGAAGATAAGCAGGAAGGAATTGATGAAAAGGTTTTATATGGAAGTGAGTTGTGTGCGAGATCCAATTCCAGTCAAACTATTCATGTGGCGTGCATGGCCCTCTCGATCTTAGATCTCTCTCTCTCTCTCTCTCTCTCTCTCTCTCTCTCTCTC
>LTAE01000898.1:29617-54055 GCA_001647135.1 Pontederia paniculata
TATCTCTCACACACACACAATATATATATATATATATATATATATATATATATATATATATATATATATATATATAATATATATGTGTCCTGATCTCCAGGCTCTGAACACACTTGGATCTCGTCCGCACCACAACACCATGTACATGCACTGATGCACGCACGGGCGCCCGCCAACAAAGATGCACGTCTCGTGGACCCCTCAACAGGATCGACTCGTGGGCAGAATTATTGTCCTCAATTAATTCCTCCTCCTCCTCCATCATTCCTTCATGCCATGCCCCCACTTATTCCCCTGCTCCAATATTACTGACCAGACCTTTCTTTATTATTATTATTATTATTATTATTATTATTATTATTATTATTATTATTATTATTAGTGTTGTACTATAACTTTTAACTTACTGCGGCTCCACTGCCCTTATTTAAGGGAACCTTAGCCACTTCCCATGCCCACACATCCATCGCAAACACCATTGATTGTTATACTTCTTGGTTCTTCCACATCTCGCACTTGCAGTAGCTTGTTGCGTATAGAGGAGATCAAGTAGGAGAGATGAGGACTATGATCGACTTGGGTAACCAAAGAGGCCCCATCCACATCATAGACACGGCCACGGCCGTCGACTGCACCAAGGACGTGCGCTTCCGCCGCACCTTCCGCAGCCTTGTCGAGTGCATGGTCCCTTGCTGCGGCTTCCAGCCCTCCTCCGATGATGCCTCGGACAGCTCCTCCGAAACCGAAACCGTCTATTCGAGCCACAGCAGCTCCTCCATCCCCTCGGCCACCACGACGACCACGGTCACGGGCACCTTCTTCGGCTACCGCCGGGGCCGCGTCAGCTTCAGCCTCCACCACGACTCCTCGAGGACCTTGCCCTTCCTCCTGCTCGAGTTCGCGGTCCCGACGGCCTACCTCGCCAAGGAGATGCGGTACGGGCTGCTCCGCATCGCGCTCGAGTGCGACCGGATCCGCACCCGCTCCTCTCCGCTCTTCGCCGTACCGGCGTGGTCCATGTTCTGCAACGGCCGCAAGGTGGGCTTCGCTGTGCGTCGGCAGGTGAGTGAAGCAGACGCCGCCGCATTCAAGCTCATGCAGTCCGTGTCGGTTGGCGCCGGAGTCCTGCCGGGGGAGTCCAAGTCCGGCGACGGCGACCTTATGTACCTCAGGGCGAGCTTCCAGAGGGTGGTCGGATCTGTGGACTCCGAGTCCTTTCATATGATCAATCCAGCGGGGAGCACCGGGCAACAATTGAGTATATTCCTGTTGAGAAGTTGATTGATGTATCGAGAGATGTGTTTGCAGTGGTACTGTTAATTAATTAATTAATTAGTAGCTAAGAACAGGTCGTGGTGCATTGCAGGATGAAGAGATCAATGCAGTACACACTAAACGATATATGTACATGTCGTCGAGGGTCCAATTAATTTAGGAATCAATTTACGTACTCATTTTAGTTTTCGAGCCAATGCAAGTAAATATTATATAGTTTCTGGGTTCCACTTAATTTTTTTATCATCGATCGTGGATATAAATGTTGATGAATTATATATACATATATATTTCCCTTGCAGGAGAACGTTGAAGCGTCGAACTAATTAATTGTTGATCCATTAATTCTCCGAATCGTTAAAGATGAGATTTTTAAGTATATCCTGCATTAATATATGTAAAAATATACATCGGTAGAGTTGGCCGATTTGTAGCCATTAAAATAATGTAAACAAATAAGGGTTTTACGAAGGTAGTGAAACAAATTAGTACTCTCGGCTTACCAAATGACAGCAATTATTGCGTGTGGTTGCAGTCAATACTCTTAATTAGTGTTCTCATCGACAGTTATTTCCCATAGATAGATGGATAGAGTACATATAAAAGATGATAATAATCTTTTTTTTTTGGAAAATTGTTAAATATGTGCTTGTGGGGAGTGAAGCCATCCGTGCTTTGACCAGATCAGAAAATTAGGAAAATACGTAATAATGCATTGACAGGTGTGTCAATCTGTGTGGTGCTCTCTTCTCATTTGTGCTGTGTGCTCCGTCAGCAGTTAAGCAATAAGTTGATGCAAAGTTTCAAGTGTGGTCTATTGGAGAAAATAAAAACAAGCAGCTCGGGAACAAACTGATATTATATATGTATATGAGAGAGAGAGAGAGAGAGAGAGAGAGAGAGAGAGAGAGAGAGAGAGAGAGCGCGAGCGAGCGAGAGAGAATTATGGGCTTAGTGTTCTTTTTAATTTAGTCAGACATTTTTAAACACAATGACACACTAAAAGGTTAGTCACTTTTTATATGATCCCCAATTATATATGACCATTAGACCAAGGTTTGTGAGTTGTGACGCTTCGTTTCACAATCTAAAATTTAATTTTCACTGAAATCATTTAGGGAAATTTATTTTATCAAAGTAACACAACTTATTGATATATGAAAATAACGAAAGTCCTACCAATTTAAATAGGTAATTTCATATTATCTATCTTGTTTATCATAAAATATTAAATTTATAATAAATATAATTTTNATATATATATATATATATGTATATATACTCTTCTTTATGTTAAGGATGATTTAGTCGAAGAATTATTATTTTATAAATTTGCTATTCAAGATTTGTTCTTATTTTGTGTATGGATGGAAGATTATTTGTTTATTTAACATGGATAAGACAGTTACAATTTACAAATTATTATTATTATTTTTATTATTTCAAATATTTTAAATGAATTCTACTATGAGTTTAATTTGTTTAGCTCTTGAAAAAGGTTAACTAATATCTTATTCAATATCAAAATATTATTTTTTAATATAATATTAAGAAGGAATAATACTTTATTTTAAATTTTATTCTTCAATCAAACGGATGGATCACAGATATATTAATTGCGTGCGGATTGCATAGCATCTACTTCTCTAATATTCTAATATGAATATATGCTGCTAGAAGAAAAAAAAAAGATAAGATATCCATTAATGGAGGCATAAATAAACTAAGGGTACAGTGGAGCAAATAATTTGAGAAAGAAACAAAAGTAACTCACCAAAAAGAGACGTGTAAATTCACTAATTAGGACATACACTAAGAATAATCAATATATTTGTAGTTTCTAGATGAGCTAATCTTTATCCCAGGTGATTAGAAAATTAGAAAATAACTTATACTTATATTCTTAACATTTTCGCTGTTTTCGTCTATTCTTGTTCACCACTTATGAACCATTAAAGGCAGAAAATATTTTCTTTTAGTAAATGGCTCTCTGATACTATATGATACAATCTCAAACTATGAAGAAGTTGATCAAGAAAAACATCAGGCCCATAAAAAGAGCAAGAACAACGGTTTTGGAGAAAAAAAATGAAGGGAAATAGCTTATCAATTTTTTAATTATATGCACCTGCCCGAAAATGGGAGGGGAAAATATTATGAGACATTGTATAAGTATAATTTGTTTTTATTTATTTATAGACATAGATATACATAGTTATGTGTAGTGTCTAAGATTAGTCAGAATCAGATTCATATACATGTTTGTCAGCAGAGTTGCGATAGAGTAAAAATCCAAGATAATGATATCAATAGACTGTCAGATCTAAAAATTCTAGAACAACACTACAAATGTTGCAAGTATACAATTGATCGTATGTAGTACTAAGGGTATCGAACCACAGGGAGGCGAAAGTAATGATCAGGAGCAATTCACTCAAGATTAGTGAAAAATGAGAATAATTATCTAAAAGAAACTAAAATATAGATTAACTAATTTTTAGGATTTTTAAATGATTTAATACATAAACTATGATAGCGAGAACTAAATAAATCACTACTACGCGAGTAGATCTATAACAGAGATGTGAAGAAACTCTATAGTTAGTAGATTTCGAAGATGTCGGATTGGATTATCATTAACAAGCATAATTTGTATACTAAATCAGGTTTCGATGAAAAAAGAAATCATAGATTTTTTTTCAAGGGATATCAGTCATGATCTCCCCGTAGTCACGCGGTGAAGAGCGCAAAAGAATCCTGGAACCTAGTCTAGGTGAGTCTAATAATTTGCTATTGGGTTTAGGGTCTTTCGGCATACAACCCTACATCATAGGCCTACAGAACTTGAGATGGAGCTTGCCACCGGACTATGTGAGAGAGAAATGTGATGGTCAATCCTTCAAATGCTCTAACAGGGAAAATAGTAAGATTGATCCTCGCGGTTGCAAGATTGTGAATCGTGTGATGGTAGTGACCCAATGCACTCTATTGAGAAAGTGAACCGCGACCACTCACTTCACCGGACGCCTTTGATCAAGGATGCATTGTCCAACGAGAGAGAGTGTAGACAAGAAAGAAGATCGAATCAAGGGTCAGTCGTATCCTATCACAAGATAAATAAAATTCTTCACAACATTCTATTTGAAAACAAAATCAAACGATGGGTTCATATAATGAAAATCAGAAATAGTTCAACAACATTTGAAACCAAGATAAAAATCCAATCCTTCATCCCCTACTACTAATTCTAGATAATCCTACTTAGTTACAAATCATACTTGTTGCAGAAAAATAGATATAAAAGTTAGAGATGCTCATGTTCTTCGTCTGCAACTCCTGGTCGTCAATGGCATCGTTTTTGCGTTCCTCTGGCGATGGAGAAGAGGTGATCCCGTGCGTGAGCCCCCAAAAATATTTTCTAGAATGCGAGATATTTTTCTACCTTTTGATTTGTCCTTATTATACTGTTTGCCTTCATTCGATATGTGACATCTTTGTCCAGCCTGGTACTATCCTTCTTATCCTTCTATTATGTCCTTGTCAAATATGGGTTGTAAAAGATTCTTTTTCGTTTTGGCTTTTTGTCATCAGACGATCTCTCGTGTAGAGTTGTGATGCTTCATGATGCGAGGGTGTGAAAGCTCCTTTCTCCGAAGTTCCTGAAATGAAGGCATAAAACAACATCATTTTGTTCTATCGTGTGTGCTTGCTACAAAAGTGAGAACTTATCATGGAATGCGGCCCGAGTGCAACACGACGGTACGAAAATAGTGTGAATCGTGACTATAAACAACCTAATACTAATCACTTGATGCATCTCATCAAACATCTCCGGACTTGAACTTTTGTTTGTCCTCAAGCAAATGAATTAAGATTAAGGAAATGACATTTTCAAATAAGAAGATCACAACATAAGGAACAAGCCACATCCTGAAAAACAATTTATTTTATTGTAAAACTGACCTAGACTTGACTTAACAAAAACTGGAATTAGGAATCATTGAAACTCCAACTAAATGCAACTCAGGATCACAACCTCATAGTTCGCATGTCACAACCACCCGTTAACAAAAGAATCACTTTTTAAATAAAGACCAAGATAATCTTCCCACTTTTCCTTTTTGTTTCAGAGCATACACTTGTTTATTATTTTTTCCTTCCTTGTCCCCGCCTGTATATTTTTCTTCTTTTCTTCTCTTTTTTTGTATTTTTTTTAATTCAACGAACATGAATGCAGGGATGTGAAAACAAAAAAAAATCCCTTAGCATATTCTCACGTTTTCTTCCAGGAATACTCGGTGAGGATGCTAAGAGCAAGGTTGTCAAGATCTCGATCTTTTACGATGTATCTCACGATCTTCCTAGATTTAACCCCCTATCGATCCTACGATCTAATTCGTAGGATACTTACGATCGTCATAAGATCTTTCACAAAATCAAACGATCCTTGTCCGATCGTCGATCTTACAACTCCCCTTCGATCCTAAGTAAGATCTCGATCTTAACAACCTTGGCTAAGAGTGTTGTGAAACAGCATACTCTTGATTTTTCCAAGTGGAAGGACATAGAAGTAGTTATTGTGGGTGAGAGGAATTGTTCTTCGTGACATTTTCCGTCTCTTTCTTTCGAGAATACTCGGGTAGCTACTTGGAGTGCTCCAAAAGCATACTCTTAACTCTTCCATGTGGAAGGTTAGTGGAGTAGTTATTTAAAAAAAATAAACAAAAATTTCCTTGTAGACATGGGGGTGGACAAGGAAACTTAATTTCTTTCTCTCTTCATGGGGGTCGGTTACTGGCAAAGATATGAGATTCTCAAGCCTAAAAAGAAATATTGTGATAAATAGAAAGTTCAGTGCCCAAAACTTTGATTCCCAAATATAGTTAGTCAAGTTGGGAATTCATCAAGTTACAATGCTACAATAAAATCTATAACTACACATAGCTTGGACCTTATATTGCCTTAATTCAGAAGTCGAGAAATAGACAAGAAAGCCAAAGTGTAATTGAAAGGGCATAAAACAACATTCAACAAGGTTCATTCGGCAGAGTTTTGATAGCAGGATAGTTAAAACATCAGAATTTCTTAACAGGACAACATGATAGCAAGAGAGTAGGGGTGTGACAACGACAATCTAAAAGTGTGATATCTAAACAGAAATAGTAGGCAAACAAACGATCATGAATGAGCAAACAAAAGATAGAAGTTCAAAAGCATGGTATGTATGATCATACCATGGTCTCTCCGGACTTAACCCCAACATTGTCCTCAGTGTTGAAGCCCTAGTCGGGAGAGTTGTCGTTCATGTTGAGGATGACTCAATCCCGGAGTTGTCATCGTTTTGCTCTGGTTCCACGCTCATTTCTTCTAGTTAGTAGGTCCTTCTTGAGTTGGCAGTGCTCCTCTTTGAGATCCCTATTCTGCATGACAATAGCTTCTAGGAGTGCGGAATGCTTACGTTGTTATGCAAGTAATTCGATCAGCATGGAAATGAGGGGTCCTTCATCAGTGGTGCCAACTGAGGATGCCTTCTTTGCGGTGGTTGCGGTGCTGAGAGGGACGCTTGGCTTAGGTGTGAGAAGGGGCAAATTATTGCCTTTGTTGATATTAGTAAGTGTCGGGTTAGGCAGCACAATGGATGTATCATTCCCCTTGTACACTAGAACATAGTTCCTGTCTCAAATTGCTATAATCTTCATGTTGAGCATCACATATAGGTCACATTTTGTTGCTCCCCTTATTGCGCACAGTTTAGACATGTCGACTTTGCATCTCTCGGCGCTGAGAGTAAACATGCCACCTATGACAATTGGTCCTTTCTCGGGGTTGTCCAATTGAGAGATGTATTCGAGAAATATATTTATCCGACATTAACTTTCTTCCCCTTCAAGAATCCCCAGATCATGTACATTTCAACTTCACGGACATTAGCTTCAATGTTGTACCTCCCAAATAGGGTGTTGGCCAATACTTTTTGAAAGTATATGATGGTTGGGTTCCAAAAAGATGATGAATTCACCTGTCGGAGTACATAACGGTTTTCTCCTGTGATCCATTTCCAAACTTCAGCGCCCTTATAGCTTGTGTTTTTCTTCTGCATGGTCTTGGTAGGAAACTCGTAAACTTCGTAGGACTCGTCAAAACTCCAATAATTCTTGATTAAACAGGCGGAAGTTAATGCTAAGATCATCTCATTACATCCAAAGAAATAAAAAATTTAATAGCAACATACTCATAAGTAGGCCAGGAATTCAGAAAGAACTTGTCGACTCCCATTTTCTTCAGTTGCCTGATCATTTCATCGAATAGGGCAAGTGTCTTGAGGGCTCCAGTCTTGTGGCAAGAAACTCCCTGGTGCTGAGCTTCTTGTATAGCGAACGCTACTTGTCATTGTGGAACTGGATCTAGCCTGGTAATTGGAGCATATCAGTGCCGCTAGGCTCGATTGAGTTAGTAGGTTCTATTGGTGCTTATTCTGGAGTTGGGAGTTCAGGTTGAACCTCAGGTTCGACCTCCTTGTCGGGTTCCTCCTCTATGTATGCCGACTACTCGAGCGTGATAACTAGTTTGTCTTGTGGTTGCGGAGATGTGACGATAGGGGCTTCCGGAGGTGGTGCATCCTTTGGTGTTTCGTCTATGGTGTTAGGTTCTGATGGTGCTGGTTCCTCCAAGCTTCCTCTTGTATTGATTCCGCTGTTGGTTGTTGGGTCTCCTCCATGGTGGGTTCTTCTTCCTCAGTCACAGCCTCTTGCGTCACAGACTTGCTTCGCTTGCATGGCTTCATGACCAAGTCTACAGATCACTGTCTTATTCCTCCTCATCTTCAGGTGGAAGTTGTGGGCGCTTCTTCATCTTGGATTTTGCCGGTAGCTTTCTTTTTGGATTTTAGGGGAACAAGAGTGGTTGGCTTTGGTACTTTCTTGGGAGCAGGTTATGTCGCCAGAGTTGTTGCAGGGGCCTCAATAGGGTTTTCGGCTTGGTCTTCTGCAAGCTTCTTCTTTCGTGCTCGTGCCTTCAAGGGTTGATGGTCGACCTCATCCTCTGGTTCTTTGGTCGACTCGAGGATCGTTGCGGCTTCCTTTTTTGACACCTTCTTAGTCTTCTTCGTCGATGGTTGCTCATGCTCCTTTCCTTTTTTTTCTTGGATGGCGTAGGGGAGGTTGCTGCTTGAGGTTGTGTTGATGGTTGTGGTGGTGCAACTTCTGGTGCTTCAAGAACTGGTGGAAGGGTTTAGGGCTGTGTTGTAAAACCCAGACCGGACCGGCCAGTCAGACTGCTATCCGGTCCCAAAAATTGGTCATGGGTCACTGTTGAACTGGAGAGGCTTTTGGACCGGTCAAACCCAGTCAAAAACTGGGTTCGACTGGCCAAACCAGTGGTTTTGGTTGAACCGGGTGCATAAAAGAAAAAAAATATTTTGTTTCTCAAAAATTCTGAAAAAAAATTGATACTCTAAACTGGGTGCATATTATTCATTCATTAAATTTGTGTAATTAATTAAATGCTAGAGTAATTAACTATATTATTTTGGATCATATGCTACTTTCTTAGGTGTCATTATATATTTAGTTTAATTTATGTTACTTTATAAAATTGATCAAATTTTTATCATTGAATATATTGTTATGTATCATATATATAATTTTTATTTTTTTGTTAACACGAAACATAAATTCTAGTAATTAATATATTGTGAACTTATGAATTGAGATAAAAAAATTTGTATGTGTTGTAACTTATATGACATATTACATTTTAATTTTAACACATTAATTATTTTAAATATATTTATTGTCAACCGGTTCGACCATTCAATTCAAACAGTCCGACCGGTCCGACCTGATCCGATGAGCTATCCGAGTCGACGTCTGGTCCGGGTTTTACAACATTGGTTTAGGGTTTCTTCAGACTTAGGACTTTTGCCACAATCTTTTTACAGTGATTCCAGTTGCCTTTTTGGCTATCAACTTTCGTCTCGCCGCGTGCTTCTCCGGTGATGTAGATAGTTCGGATGGTGTTGGTTGGGGCGTTGGTATTGGGACGTCAGAAGTTGCAGGTGCAGATGATGGTGGTGGCTTTGAAGTGGCCTTAATCTTCATCATTCTATTTGGTGAGGCAGGGGGAGGAATGGTCTGCATTGGGCGTACCTCAAGAATTAGATGTGGTGTTGGTGCAACTAACACCGGTGCTGGTGCATAGGTTCTTGTGATAGAAGGTTCGGCAGCAGACGGGTCGATGGTCAAAACTTCAGCGTCAACGATGAGTGGATTAGCAGCTGTCGGCCTTGCTTTCCTTTTGGTTTTGGCCTCCACATTTTCCCTTTCGCCTGCCCTCTTGTTGCTATCATAAGTGGTGTGGAAGAAGGTGGTGATTGGTTAGAGAAGTAAGGCGATGAATATGGAGAAACGATCATGGAAGATAGTGGGATGAGAGAAATAAAGGTATCGCCTGGTGTCCTTAAGTGGTAGGGCGGTTATTTCTGCGAAGTATTGGTGGGCGGGAAAATTAGTATATCCCACCCAGCGTCAAGGCGGTTCCTGATTTGTTCACGGGCCTACTGCTCGCCGGTCACAACCTTGTCGAATTGGCGCTCTAAAAATTACTCAAACAAAGTACAAAGAATGTATTAAGTGTTAGTCTGGGTTGCTCCCAGGTAAGTGTCACTAATGTCCTTGACTAGACATTTCCGTGTGTTCACAATGTTGCAGCTGGTTCGAATGTGATGGTTTCCTTGTTAGATGCTATTATCTATAGATGGTATGTCTTAAGTCAATTCCCATTCACCTTGAACATGTGCTCTTTCTCTGAAATTAGTTCTACTGCTACGAGCTCGAATATCCTTTGAACTGTATAGGGATCGATCCATCGAGACTTGAGCTTTTCGAGAAAAAATTTCAATCTTGAGTTGAAGAGGAATTTTCCCCCGACTTGAATAGATTTGTTCAGAATACGCTGGTCGTGCCAAGTCTTAGTTCTTTCTTTATAGATCTTAGCATTGTCATAGGCCTGGAATCATAATTCTTCTAATTCTACTAGTTGCAAATTTTGATTATCTCTGACCATCTTCATGTCCAAGTTTAGTTGTGTCATAGCCCAGCATATCTTATATTCCATCTCAATAGGTAAATGATATGATTTTCCATATACTAGTTGGTAAGGTGTGACTCCAAAAGCTATCTTGAAGGTTGTCCGACATGCCCATAAAACTTCATCTAGTTTCGACGGCCAATGTTTCCTTGACTTCGAGTTGATCTTCTCCAATATGGTCTTGATATGTCAGTTGGAAACTTCCACCTGTCCACTAGTTTGTGGGTGATAGGCCATTGCTACCCTGTGCTAAATCCCATATTTGTAGAGCATGTTTTTTAATTGTCTTTCTGTGAAGTATCTTCTTGCATCACTAATAACTGTCTCAGGAATTCCAAATCGTGGAAATATAACTTTCCCAAAAAGTTTTCGAACAGAGGCAGCGTCACAATCCATAGTTGGGATGGCTTCAATCCACTTCGGCACATAGTCGACAGCTACAAGTATATACTTGAATCTTCGAGATGTTAGGAATTATCTCATATAATCGATTCCCCAAATGTCAAAGAGTTCGACTTCGAGGATCCCAATTTGCGGCATCTCGTTTCTACTTGAAATATTTTTTGTACGCTAACAGCGATCACACCGTCGCACATATGTATTCACATCCTTAAATATAATCAGCCAATAGTATCCAGCTTGCAACATTTTCGTGGTTGTTCTTTGGATTCCACCGTGGCCTCCATATGCAAAGTTGTGACATTCCTCTATGATCCTATAAGTTTCATACTCTGGTACACATCTCCTAAATTGTCCATCAGAACATCTCTTGAAAAGCATAGGATCATCTGGATAGAAGTGTTTGAGTTCATTGAACAACTTCTTCTTCCCTTGATAAGTCATCTCCGGTGAAATGTAACCCTTTTCGAAAGGCTTATTGATGTGCTAGGAAATTTGCTATATCAGTGTACCAGGGCAGCTTCGTGTTGAAAACTGCAAGGAGTGAGTCATTGGGGAAGTTCTCATTAATTTGCATGGAATAGTCTTCAAGGGGTTCGATCAAACTCGATAGATGATCTACAACAAGGTTTTCAGCTCCCTTTTTATCTTTGATCTCCAAGTTGAATTCCTGCAGCAATAAAATCTATCTTATTAGTCGGGGTTTGGCATCCTTCTTCCGCATTAGGTGTTTCATAGCCGCATGGTCCATGTAAACATCTACTTTTGATCCCACCATATACTGCCTAAACTTGTCGATTGCATAAACTACTGTCAACATTTCCTTCTTAGTTGTGGTGTAGTTCAGTTGTGTAGGTGATGCGAATAATGCGAACACAGGCAAATCAATGCTAGCAAGTGCAGTAGTCGTTCAAGTAATAAAGTGTAGAGTAGAGTGTCAAATCCACGAGGAACTATGTAACTATCTAATCTGAGAGGTTAATAGGAGACAACATTGGTTTAGGTCTATTTAGGTTGGTTCAGGTTCAGAAATAAAAAAGTAAAATAATGATAAAATGAATATTCACAATGATAATGGGTGATGACTAGGGCCTAGATGATAGTATGGAAAACATATGCACTGAAAATTCTCACAGAAATGATTAACACATGAAATCCTCTCAACAATTACTTTTAGATGGATTAGGAACACGTCTAGGTATGATCTTCCTTAAAGGATAAATCAACTATTCTAATTATGTTAATCTAACAAGCACTCCTTTACGATTTTACTTTTCATATTAATATCATAGAATGCAACCAATACTATTCCTAGACTATTAAACTACCCTTAACAGGTTAAATAACAGACCACACCCTACTCTGTCCTTGACGGATCAAAGCAACATGTCATGAATTGCAAAGATGTCAATCCCATGCACAGTTAATGATCAACACAGAATTATAACTCAGGCAAACATGATCTAAAAAATGAATGACTAATATCGATAACAAAAAGTCTAAAAAAACATAGAATCATTCAAAACCTAATGACAAGTTTCCCCAAATTAAATTAGTCCTAAGAGAATTACAGAAACTAAGGTATATTCCAACATAAAGTGGAACAGGAAATACTCTTTCGGACGGTAGACAACTTAGAAACAACTCCTTAATAGATGATCGAACTATTCCTCGTCCAGCAGCCCTTCGGGATTAAACCTTCATTCCCTGGCTTCAAGGTACAAGTTGACGGCTGCTATCATACTGATGGCTACAGGATATTGATTTCTTCCTCCTGAGCACGTCCATTTGCAATATTCTGTTGATTTCGATCCTTCTTCCACCGATCCATGTGATTTCCTACAAAATACACCACACAAGAGTAGATTTCGGACTTGGAAGAATATAATCAAATAAAATATAAAATAGATGCATGCATTAACATAATGACTTAAAATAATGCCTAATGCAAGTCCTAAAATATGTTATAAAATGCATGCATCACATACCTTCTTAGGTTGCAGACGAAGTCTACTTATATCCTAGGGTGTCTAGGGCTGAAGATAGAGTCTTCGTGTGAGCATTCTCATCAAACCCCCCTCCCTTTCGGTCAAGGGTGGTGATTGAAACTTCATCAAAATAGCCTTCATATCCCACAAAACAACTCTCAAATCGAATCTCCACAGCCTTAGATCAAATTAGAATCTTCTTGGTCGTCGAACCACTTCAAAATCGCAAGTGTGTCATTGTTCGTATCTTCCTCATGGTCCGTGATAAAATATCACGGCCCGTAAGTTCATCTGGTAACTACTCTACTCAATGTGTCATGGCCCGTGATAATTTCTTACGACCCGTAACTCGGGCCCTGATCTGGTGTCGTCAAGCCTTCTTCTCTAACTTACGGCCCGTGACTCCCTTCACGGCACTTGTAATAAAATGTTCTACAGTTGACGACGCTTTTGTAGATGATGTAACTTCTTATAATGTCCCATAAGTGGCAGAATAACGACCTGTTACATGGTGTTACGACCCATGAAGTTCTGCATGTGCGATTTGACGCTCTCGAGACTAGCCATAACAATCCATGACGCACGTTATGCGATGAAAGTCTGTAGCAGTTGATCTCCTTACGACTCGTGATAAAGCATCATGACCCGTAACTAAACTGATGTGGCCTTTGTGAATCCCTGGAGTGGCCGTAATAATTCATAACGACTCATGATGGACTTTGCTTCTGCTGATGTTGGCTTCGTCACGGCCCGTAACATGCTGTCACGGCCTGTGATGATCCCTGGAGTTGTGATTTCTCTCAGGAATGTAGGGATTAACACCAAGAGGGGGGTGAATTGGTGTATTAAAATTTTAACTCTTAACAAATTTAATATAGCATAAGCAATCACAGAATAATTGCAAGTAAAGTAAAATGCAAAGAGAAAAACAAACACTGCAAGTTTGTTGACGAGGTTCAGCCAAAACCCTTGGCCTACGTCCCCGCTCTGGTCTTCTCGATCTCGAGACCTCCAGAGATCACTATCTTTCCTTCTTCAAGGGTGAAGGCTCCCTTACAGTATTCTTCTCCTTTCTTGCATCCGAGGACAAGGAGGAAACCTACTACAAATTTCAGCTCAACACTTGAAACACTCAAGACTTCCTTCTACTCTGGATTCTCACAAGAATGGTCTTAGAAGGAGGAACTAAGGTTCATCTCTTAAGCTCACAAGTTTTTAGAAACTAAATGACAAAAGTTATTTCCCAAGACTCTTTGGGCACAGTTCTATAGCCTTACAAACAATCTAATCACTCTCTTTTATAGAAACTAATCGTTAAGCGAAGTACAGTACTTTTCACCTACTCCTCGGTCAACCGCTTCTTCTCATCGTGTGATCGCTGCTCTGATGAATTCAATCTTCAATCTATCAGTTAGTGCTTCGGTCATCCAAAGTCCACCTTCGGGCGTCTGAAGTCGCGTGCTTCAGCCTTTTCATCAGCTCAGCTTCCATAGGGTGTCCCATCCTTCTTCGGGCGGCCTATATATTTTTCTTCAAATTTCTTCGAATTGCTTCGGTCGCCCACTGTTGTCCCATTGACCAAATCGGGCGACCCTAGTTTCTCTTTCATCTTTGCTTCAAGCTGCTTTGATCGCCCACTGATGTTACACGAATCCATCGGACGACCTTTGCTTCTCTTTCTTTTTTGCTTCAAGTTGTTTTGGTCGCCCACTGATGTTAAATGAATCCATCGAACGACATTTGCTTATCTTTCGTCTTTGCTTCAAGTTGCTTTGGTTGCCCAGTGATCTTACATGAATCCATTGGATGACCTTTTTTGACTAGAATTTCTTTTCTCCAACCATTCTTTGGTCGCCCACTGATTTCACTCAGAGACTTTGGTCATCATTTCTGGGCTTCTGGCTTCGGTTGATATCTTCAAGTCCACTACGGTCGCCCACTGACCTTACTCATTACACATTGGGCGACCTAACTTGTCTTTGACTATTTCCTTCAATCTTGCTTAGGTCGCCCACTGATTTTCCACAAGTCCACTAGGCGACTTTCTTTTTTCTCTGAGTCACTTTGGTCGCCCACTGATTCCGCACTGAATACTTTGGGAAACCTTTCTTCTTTGTCTGAGTTGCTTTGGTCGTCCGCTGATTCCACATTGAATACTTTAGGCGATCTTTCTTTTTCTTCTGAATTTCTTCATCTTTTCTTTGAATTATTTCGGTCGCCCACTGATATCAGACAGATACATCGGGCGACCTTAGTTGACTCAACTTTTTCTTTGACTATTTTCTTCAAACTTCTTTGGTCGCCCATTGACTTCACTCAAAACACTTCGGGCGACCTAACTTGCCTTCACATCAAAATGCATTTACTTCCTTTCTTCATAGGGTGTCCATTTAACCATGGAGTGCCCGAGTCTTCAACCGTTGGAACTGTTGACCTCGAACCTTATGTCGCCCATTGACTTCACACATACACATCGGGTGACCTTTCTTGATCATTGTAGGTCATTTAATAACCCGAGTCCATCATTGGTCATCCAATCTCTAGCTTTGGTCGACCTTTCTACACTTAGCTTCAGAACTTCAGCTTTCAGTTCCTGCCTTCGATCGCCCTCTTCGTACACTTAGGACGACCTCTCTATACTCAAGATTTTTCTCTACTCTTCTCTATGCATAGGTCGTTCGTTCCACAACCTTTGGACGACCTATGACTGACAGAAGTAAAAACCTTATCTCCTTCACACATCAAATAAAAAATCATTAGTATAAATAAGCTTCCTCATTAATTTGTGACCATCAAAATAATCTCGAGATCTTAGATTCAATAGGGAATTCGACCCTTTCTCCAGATTCAGTCCATCTGAGCTCTTCCTAAGCCTTTCCTGATGCTTTACTACAAAATTACACCAAACAAGAGTAGATTTCGGACTTGGAAGAATATATTCAAATAAAGTAAAATTTTAATAGATGCATGCAATGACAAAATAATCCAAAAATGTGCCTAATGCAAGCCCTAAAACATGTTATAAAATGCATGCTCAACTCCCCCAAGATTGGATATTTGCTTGTCCTTAAGCAATTTTCAAAGCAAAACTCGGAATATAGGAATTCAAATCATCGTTTTCATCCTGTAGAAAACTATTTTCCCCTTACCTTACTGTTTACACACTCATCACCAAAGTCAACATTCCACTTTCCAGTTATCCCAGCCGCATAGAATCTCGGTACTCAAACAAATTTAAACTCCTCTAAATTTAGCTCTAACATGTAACAATGTGTAATATATCAAATAAGAACATCACTAATGAAAATACAATTGTATACTGAGCTTATTGCATAATATTCTTTTTCTCATACTTCTTTCACTTTTGTTTTTTTTACTTGCTCGAACACTCCCAAGGTATGAGTAAAGGTTCGAATCAAGCAATGAATTGGTTGTTAGTGCGCTTCTCCATATTGCACAAGGGGGCCCATGTAGCAGGCTTTCGATCGGTGGATCCCAGACCAAATGGCCTTAGGTCACCATGAGTGAACCCCTACGGATCCAATTGCTCGAACCCTCCAAGGTTCGAGATAACACTTATCACAACCTCCTCAACTACTCAAGCACATATTTTTTTCAAAAATTCTCAGATACACATGTATATAAGCTCAAGACACACTTATATGTTCAAGAGAAAAGTAATTATTATCAATACTTAACAAAGTACATGAAAAATACTTTCAGACAAAGAAAAATACCCAAGACATGAGACAACAAGAATGATATTTTTTATTTTGATTTTTCTATTTTTTTTTGGATTTTTCAATAATGATGCAATACAAACAAAGATGCATATGCAATACATAAAGCAAACATGCAATACAATAGAGAAAAGCAAACATGATGCATGTAATGCACTACTCCCCCAAGCTTAAACCGAACATTGTCCTTAGTGTTTTGGTCCAGTCAAAGGAAGGATACAACTATGCATGATAACAAAATGAAATGACACAAAAGAGAATACAAAGAGATGTGATAGTCTACTCCTGTGGTGGAGGTGGAAATGGCGATGAGTCCTGGTGGCTGGGGAAGAGAAGCGCGCCATAGTAGCCCTGATCCACATGGTAGTCGTGCATACGCCGGACCATGGCCTCCGTCCTCTCCTGGCGGACTTGGATGTCGCAAAATCACCCTGAATAGAAGTCAGAATAGTATGCATAGCAGAAAAATCGTAAGAAACAGGCACACTAGTAAGGTTGACGTACTTGTAAGTGGGTTGGTCCTAGTGGCAGGGCTCCGGTACACTGTGAGGTGGAACAATCAGGGGCGGCCAAGGTGCGTCCAATGGCAGGATGATTCAGTTGTCCTGATTGGAGGGGTCGAAACCTCTTCGACCCAGAACACGGCAAAATAAAATCAGAGTCCTTAAAGAAGAATACATTGGTGCTCCTCTGAATTCCCCCAAGCTTCAACATTGTGACAATGCGATGATCTATAAATATTGTGTTATCCACTGAATCAATATCCTCCATGTCGAGCTTCAGGTGGTGGGCAATGGGAGTGATAAGAGCACCGATGACGATCGTCCCCTTGTCCTTCTTAGATGTCTTCTGGAAGGTCCTCGCCAGAAAGGCCCCCACATTGACAGGAATGTGTGTGGCCATGCAGTAGATGAAGAAAAGCTCGGTTATGTGATCGAGCCATCATTGTCGGCCCTCCCGAATATGGTGTTCGTCCAATGCACATAGCGGAACACCGGATTCTGGATCATGGCGCTCTTTGTCGTCTGATAATTTAAGTGCTCAGCCCCGATGATCCTCCTCTAGAAATCCCCTGTATCAAAATCTTTGGGCACCCGTATATGCCCTTGATATGGAAACTAGTAAACCGCATTAAATTCTACCAGAGATAGAGAAAACTTCTTGTTGTAGAGCTGGAAAGAGTAAGAAGGCCTCCTGTCGCCGGTCGGGTTCTTGACCTTAAAAGAACTCAGGAACTCGAGAGTAATAAACTCATACGTGGGCCGCCACTGGCGGATGAAATAGTTGAGGCTGATGTTGTCGTACAATTGATGGATGAAGTCCCTAATGTTGTAATCATGGTTGCGTCGTGAGAAAAGTGAGTGGACCCAATCCGGAGAAGACCAAGGACTCCCTCCCGCGCCCAGTGGTCAAGCTTCGTGAACACCCTCTTTATCGGCTTCTGAATAAGTTCTGAGGAGGGAGGCGGGGCTTTCTCCTCAGGAATGGGTCCTCCTAGAGTCGGCGTGTGAGCATCTTCTTGCAGTGAGGATGGTTGGAGTTTGCCATTTGATCACGACCCGTGATAAGCTGTTATGAGTAGTGAGAGAGAAGGTTACGGGGCGTTAGGCGCTTTTATGGCTGTGGCCGGGGCTGCAGGTCTTGCTCGACAGGTCGTCACGGGTTGTAAAGAGATGTTACAGCCAGTGAGGATTAATGTTGCAGTTCATGATGATCGTTGCGAGGCATTATGAAGGTGTGTTGTTGCGGCCCGTGACGGAAGAGGTTGCATCGCATAATGGATATGCAGCCCTTGAGTGCACCTCATCTTTAGAGTCACGACCCATTATGCCCTCTAACGGGTCATGATGGTTGCAGATGTAAGTCACACTCGCCGGAGTTGGAGAAGATGATCGTCTTTCTTCATGCGATGTTGCTGCTTTACGTCAGCGATGATGCAGGAGGTCCGCCTAGGTAGCCGGCAATGTAGACATTCTGTAAGACTCACCGATCGCTAGAAACTGCACAAGAAATTGCCGAACGCAAGGTGGAAAAGATGGATCACCGGTGCTGAACTTCTGCATAAGGGTTAGTATATATAGCGTAAAAATAGAAGTTTTTACGGGTCAAGAAGATTGGTTACTGGTCGTAACAATGAAGGCTGAACGGTCAACTCGCAGAGGCACGAGGCATCACGCGAGTTACGAGGTGTTAATGCCTTAAATGTTGTTGCGACATGGGTCATGTCATGGGGCGTAATGGCGTTGAATCTGGTCAAAAGTATTCTATAACGGGTTGTGACCCGGTGCATTGTGGGTCGTGGTGTCACATCGTGGGGCATAATGGGCAATAAATTCCTCGAAAATCGATGTTGACCGTGTCGTGCTTTGTGACGCTCCATCGTTGGGTGTTAAATGCAGTTAGTTGACGGATGCATGGCAGGTGTGTTAAATTCATATTGTTACGGCCCGTGAGAGATGTAACGGCCCGTAAATCGGGTGCACTCGAGGTAACTGGTATGGTAATGTTTACTTATGGGTCATTATGGTATATTACGGCTCGTGATGGTAGGTGTTATGATGTGAAGATAAGGTCGTAATGGGACCTAACAACCCATAGATAGAGGCACTAGAGGGTTCAACCGACCAAGGTTAGGACTTACGTCTGATGAAAAGAAACCTAACGGGTCGTGACAAATGAAAATCAATGGTGTGTTGTCCCGGTTGAAGTTGTAACCTACGGTGACGGGTCGTTAATCATGTATATGTCAACTTTCAGAGGTGGAGTTGATCCTTCACGGGTCATTATAGGATCTTACTGCCCGTAATGATGGTAGTAACGGTGTAAGGTCAAGGTCGTAATGGACCTTGACGGGCCATAAATCGGGATATTCAGGGGTTCGCTTAACTCAAAATCATGACTTACGACCTGTAACCAGTGATAACGGGTTGTGACAAATGTGGTGATTGTTCACGCTTCCTCTGTCGACCTCGTTATGAACTCCTACAACTCGTGATGAAGCTCGCAATACGTATGGGTTTCAGTTTACGTCTCGTGACACATAGTCACGGTACGTGACAATTAATTATCATCCCTCAGGTTTCACTGTCGAATCATAACGGAATGTCACGACTCATTAACCTGGATACAAGTAAAATAGTTGTGGGTGTTATAGGTTATGATAAGTTTAACGGTCTGTGATGACTTTCGTTTTAGCCACTCTACTCTTTACCAGTCATGATAGCATCTTGCGGGTCGTGATCTAGGATCTCACGACCACGTGACAAGTCAGAATGGCCTGTGATGACATGGAAATCATGCTAAGATGAAGGACTCGATTATGTGAGGCAACAAGAAGCCTAGACGACTCAGCCAGAACTCTATCAAGACTCAAGAAAAAGAAAAAAAAACTATTCAAAAGGGAAGGGTTTAGGTAGGATAGTTCTAAGTTATAGTCTTTAGCTTGACTTTCATTCTAAGCTTGCTCTAGGGATCATAGAGATCAAGGAACCCTATCATATCATTGGGTTGATGGCCTAGGTAGTGCTATATTAGATATCCATTGACATTGAATTTTTGTGAGCCATCAAGTGTGGATAACTCTACTTCTCCATAGGGTGATGATTTTACAATTATAAAAGGTCCAGACCACCTAGACTTAAGTTTTCCTGGAAAGAATCTCAACCTGGTGTTAATAGTAGCATTTTTTGTCCTGACAGAAATTTAGTTTGCTTTAGGTGCATATCATGCAGTCTTTTAGTCCTCTCTTTATAGATTTTACTATTTTCATAGGCATGATGTCGAATTTCCTGTAACTCATTCAACTTCAATAATCTCTCACCCCCCGTTGCATCTAAGTCAAAGCTCAGAAACTTGGTCGTCGAGTATGCCTTATGTTCTAATTCAACGAGTAGGTGACAGGATTTCCCAAAGACCAACCTATATGGAGACATTCTATTGGTGTTTTGTAGGCAATTCTATATGGCCACAAAGCCTCATCTAACTTCAGGGACCAATATTTCCCGGAGATATTTACTATTTTTTCAAGAATTTTATTGAGCTCTCTATTGGAGACATCTACATGCCCGCAGGTTTGAGGATGATATGGGGTATTCAACTTATGATGGATGTTAAACTTTGCTAGAATACTCTTTATAGTCCAATTACAGAAGTGGGTGCCATTGTCACTTATAATTGCCCTAGGTATACCAAACCGCATGAAAATGTTCTTCCTCAGAAAACTTGCTACTGCCTTGGCGTCATTTGTGGGTGTGGAAATGACTTCTACCCATTTAGACACATAATCAACTGCAACCGATATATACTCATTATTCAAGGACTTAGGAAATGGCCCCATGAAGTCAATGCCCCAGACGTCAAAAATATCACAATATAGAATGTTATTCAATGGCATTTGATTCAGTTTAGAGATGTTACCTGTCTGTTGGCATCGATCACATGACTTACAGTAGGCCTTTGCGTCTTGGAAGATCGACACCAGTAGAGTGCACTCTCCAGTACTTTCGATGTTGTCTAGTTGGCTCCGAAATGTCCTCTTGCCATTCCGTTATGACAGTGCTACAAAATGTCTTCAATTTCCTCATCTCTAACACATCACCTTATGATTTGATCTGCACACAATTTAAACAAGTAGGGGTCCTCCCAGTGATAGCGGTTGACGCCTGAGATGAACTTCCTCCTCTAGTGGTGCATCATGCCCTTCGGAATCCATTTACCTACAAGGTAGTTAACAAAATTGGCATTCCAAGGGGTTGAGTCAGAGCTTCGATTTACCACACATAAGGAGAAGATTTGTTCATCTGGGAATTCCTCTTAGATGTCTGAGCTATCATGGGGTGCGAATTCCAGGCGAGACAAATGATCCGCCACTAGATTCTTCGTTCCCTTCTTGTCCTTCACTTCCACATTGAATTCCTAGATTAGAAGGATCCTACGAATCAAGCAGGGCTTTGCGTCCTTCTTCCTCATGAGGTGCCTTATTGCGGCATGGTTTGTATACACAACAACTTTGAAGCAAACAAGGTAAGCACGAAATTTGTCAAATGCATAAATTACCGCCATAAATTTCTTCTCCATTGTTGTGTAATTTAGCTGAGCTGGGGTTAGTGTCTGTCTTGCATAGTAGATTGCCTAGAAAGTCTTGTCCTTGTGCTGCCCCAGCACTGCTCCAATCGCCACGTCGCTCACGTCACACATTATCTCGAACGGCTCATGCCAATCTGGCATGACGACTATCGGTGCAGAAATCAAGCACTTCTTGAGTGTGTTGAATGCCTTCAAACATTCATCATTTAACTCAAACTTTGTGTCCTTCACTAGCAACTTAGTGAGTGGCTTCGTTACCTTTGAAAAATCTTTGATAATGTGGCCATAAAAACCTGCATGCCCAAGAAAGCTCCTCATAGATTTAACGCTCATCGGTGGTGGGAGCTATCACATCTATCTTGGCCTTATCCACCTCAATTCCCTTATGCGAAATCTTGTAGCCAAGCACAATCCCTTCATGTACCATGAAATGGCACTTCTCCCAGTTAAGTACAAGGTTAGTTTATTCACATCTCTGCAACACTAAAGACAAGTTATGCAGACTGTTCTCAAAAGAATCGACAAATAAGGTAAAGTCATCCATAAAAACTTTCGGTATACGCTCATTCATGTCAGAGAAAATGGACATCATGCATCGCTGAAAAGTCGAAGGTGCATTGCACAGTCCAAACGGCATTCTCTAGTAGGCAAAAGTCCCATAGGGACATGTAAATGTCGTCTTTCTCCTGATCTTCCGGTGCTACCGCAATCTCATTGTAGCCCGAATATCCATCCAAAAAACAATAGAACTGATGACCTGAAACACGCTCAAGCATTTGGTCAATAAAAGGCAAAGGAAAGTGGTCCTTATGAGTGGCCTCGTTCAGCTTACGGTAGTCAATACACTCACGCAATCCAGCTATGGTCCTTTGGGGCACTAGCTCGTTGTTCTTGTTGCTGACCATCGTGATGCCTCCTTTCTTGGACACCACTTGGACTAGACTAATCCATGGATTATCCGAAATCGGGTAGATCACCCCAGCATCCAGCAACCAGCAACTTTATTACCTATTTCTTTACTACCTCTTTCAAGGTGGGGTTGAGTCGGCGCTGAAATTGGGCAGCAGGCTTTGCGTTCTCTTCCAGTAGGATCGTGTGCATGCAAACTGTTAGATATATTCCTTTTATGTCCGAGATTGACCAAGCCAGGGCTGCCTTGTGTTTCGTTAGAATTCCAAAAGTAGCTCCTCCATTTCAGCAATGAGTTTAGAGGAGACAATCATTGGGAAGGAGTCTCCCTCCAAGAATTCATACTTGAATTGCGTTGGGAGCTCTTTCGGTTCTTGAGGGTTTGGTGGTTTTCAAAATTTTGTTGCTCCTCCTTGCTGAGCTTTTAAAAAAATTGAGCTTCATCATATCGTATGGGTTGTCCACCAATTCTTCATTATTGCCTAATGCTTCCTGTAAAGTTTCTAACACAATCTCATCCTCATCGTCAGTGTTATCATCTTCGAAAGTGTCAATATTATAATAGGAAGAATAATCGATGGCATGTTTCATAGCATTATTAATATCAAACATCAAATCTTCCTCATCTATCCTGAAGGTGAGTTTCCCTTGCTGGACATCAATCAGAGCATTCCCTGTTGCCAAGAAAGGTCTTCCCGATATGATCGGTGGTTCCACCTCGACATCCATCTCTAGCACGAGGAAATCTGCAGGGAAAATGAACTTGTCCACCTTGACAAGGGTGTCCTCCAGTAGCCCCTTTGGACTCTTGACGGATTGGTCCACCATTTGAAGGAACGCTGAAGTTGGCTTCAACTCTCCATAACCAAGCTTCAGGAAAACAGAATAAGGCATTGGGTTTACATTCAACCCCAAGTCACATAGGGCATTTGCACAGTGGTAGTCGTCAATAGTGCGGGGCACTGTGAAGCTTCTTGGGTCCTTCATTTTGGGAGGTAGTTGATGTTGATAAACAGCACAACATTGCGGTGTAAGCTTCACTACCTTTCAACTTCTATCTCCCTTTTATGCATCAAGATATCCTTCAGAAACTTCGCGTACTTGGGCATATTCTACAATGCTTCATAGAAAGGAAGGTTAATCTGCAACTGTTTAAATATATCAAGAAAATGCTCAAATTGCTTATCGAGTTTTTCTTTACAAAACTTCTAGTAGTATAGGAGATCCCCAATTTGTGTGGTCCAGTAAACGACATCTTCTTCTCAGAATCCGTGCCTGGTGTAGGCTTATCTGTTATTTTCCCTTTGATCACAGGTTGTTGGTCTTCATTTCCCTTGCCTCAAACTCCCAAGTTGCTTTCCACTCCTCAGAGAGATTTCTTTCGCTTCCTCTCTATGGTTCTTTTCTGTGTTACTTGACAGCGAACTAGGCGTGCGTCCGGCGAGGATGTTAGATATCTAGCCAACCTGAATCTCTAGGTTGTGTATGCTAGCATACTGGTTATTGACCTTTGTTTTCATGGTTTCAACAAACATGGTCATGATCTCTTCCATGTTACTCTTTCCTTCTTAAAATGGCTTCTAAGGAGGCTGGTATTGCTGCCTCGAATATCCTTGTTGTGGAGGTTGCTCCTCTGGATTTTGCCTCCAAGAAAAGTTTGGGTGGTTCCTTGATGCATGCATTTTACAACATATTTTAGGGCCTGCATTAGGCATGATTTTGAGTCATTTTGGCATTGCATGCATCTATTTTAGTCTTTATTTGTTCAAATTATTTCGAGTCGTGATTCTACTCTTGTTGGTGACTATTTTGCAGAAAATCAACTGAAAAGGCTAAGTTCTGGAATCAACTCACAAGATGAGCGCATTCAGAACAAGGAAACCAATTTTCAATACCCATCACGGGCCGTGACACACCATTACGGGCCGTGATGAAGGTATAAAAGCAGCAGTTCC
>LTAE01000898.1:54802-67104 GCA_001647135.1 Pontederia paniculata
AGGTTTAGATTAATTTAGGGTGGGTTTGTTTGGACATACCGGTTAAATATGAGTCTAGGGTAGGTGATTGCGCCTTCTTAGGAGATCATAATTTAGGCAGAACTTAGTCCATCATTAGAAGCAACTCAAATTCAATCTGATTTGTGGTGATAGAGTCCTAAATCTTCCAATTTGATTTGATCTTATCTGACATCTTCTCTGAAATTTTATCTTATCATTTCATCTCTGAATTAAAACTAAATTTAAATATTTTATCTATTACTTTTGGGATTAGATAAGGCTAGGTTACATTAATCCTCGTGGGTTCGATATCCTTACTCTTTACACTTTATTACTTGAACGACTAGTGCACTTGCTAGCATTGAATTTGCATGTCAGCATTTTTCGCATCAAGTTTTTGGCGCCGTTCCTCCAGTTGGAGCTTTAATTGTTTCCGAGCGCCTGGTTCCTTGCAAAAGAATTAGAGACAAAGTTACCATTTTCAAACATGTTCTCTTGAGAGGAATTATCTTCTGAGATATCTATGCTCGGCCCTCCACTTGTGTCATTCTGATTTGCTAGATTCAGGAACATGTCAAACTTCTTATTTAGAGACTCAAGCTGAGCCATCATTCCATCATTCATTACATTATGCACCCCTCGCTTTTGAATCGTTTGTTTTGTCCTCCAAGAGTTGAGGGCTACAAATTTTGATCAGTTCATATATTTCATTTGGACGCTTCTTGCCCATCATCGTGCCTCCAGCTGAGGCATATAACTTATCCTTGTTGCTCTAACACAGTCCATTGTAGAAACCCTCCATAATCTCCCACAATGGAATCCAATTATCAGGGACCCAGCAAGGAGTTCCTTGAACTGATCTCATGCCTCAAATAGTGTCTCATCATCATCTTGTCTGAAAGACCTTAACTCGTTTCTGAGCTTAGCAGCTTTCTGTGGTGGACAATCTTTGTTGATGAATTTCTCCACTAGCTACGCCCAAGTAGTAATTGATCATGCAGGTAAAGTTTTCAACCAAGTGAAAGCTTTATCAGGTAAAGAGAAAGGAAATAAGTGTAACCGTGCAGCATCCACTGAGACGTTATTGCACTTAAAAGTGCTGCAAGTGTTTAGGAAATTATTCAGATGATCGTGGGGACTCTCGTTGAATGCTCCACCAAACTGGGACGACTGGATCATCCTCATTATGGTCAGGTTGATCTCGAAATTGTTGGCATTGATGGATGAAAGTATAATTCCAGATTCAGCATATGTGTACTTCGATGCCACATAGTCCCTCATTGTCATTTGGAGCTCTTCATCATTGTCAGATGTGATTTCGGCGTTCCTGTTGTCAGTCATTGCCGCTTCTCTCCTTAAATCTCGGATCGATTTTAGGTTCGAAGCGCAGTGGTTGACTTGAGCTTCTCGTAAGTCGCCGACTTCCTTAATGTGTTTGATCCATAATTGATGGCTTGTGATGCAAATTGCTCCTGAAAAATACACAGCCACAAGTAAAACAAAAAAATAAAAAGGTCTCAAAGTAACATAAAACTAGATAAGTTAAAAAAGTTACCCGGCAACGGCGCCAAAAACTTGATGCGAAAAATGCGAACACATTCAACTCAATGCTAGCAAGTGCACTAGTCATTCAAGTAATAAAGTGTAGAGTAGAGTGTCGAACCAACGAGGAACTATAACTATCTAATCCGAGAGGCTAATAGGAGACAACATTAGTTTAAGGTTGGTTCAAGTTCAGAAACAGAAATGTAAAATAAAAATAAAACAAATATTCACAATGATAATGGGTGATGACTAGGGCCTAGATGATAGCATGGAAAACATATGCACTGAGAATTCTCACAGAAACGATTAACACAGGAAATCTCTCAACAATTACTTTCACATGGATTAGGAACACATCTAGGTATGATCTTCCTTAACGGATGAATCAACTATTCTAATTATATTAACCTAAAAAGCACTCCTTAACGATTTTACTTTTCAGATTAATATCACAGAATGCAATCAATACTATTCCTAGACTACTAAATTACCTTTAAGATGTGAGCAAAAATATAGATGTTACACGCATCCATTTCATGTCATTTTCTTGATATTTTACATATGCATGATTTTCACCCTATTTCATTATATTTTATTTATGAGTTAGACACTACCCATTTGTTCTCTGTTGGTGAATTTTCATACAAAAGGGTTCCAAAATTTTGAAGAATCCAAAATGTAAGGTTGAAGAACACGCGACAATCAATTAATCAAATAGAACACGGGCCGCGTCCACCTCAAAACAGGTCGTGTTCGGAGCTACGATCATTCTCTTATACAACACGGACCGCGCTCTCTCAAAATGGGGCGTCTTCCAGCCACTTCAGTCCAAGCCACGTTCATGTTCCACGTCAAAATAATATCTTCGCCCAATCAGAAAAATACCATATGTCAACTTTTACGTCAAAATTGTCCGCGTTCCAAATCGTGTACGAATCCAACTACTACCAGCGCAAAATGGGTCGTATTGGGACATCTTAAGGCAGCTCAACAAACGAACAACTCCTGATTTCAACTTGATGTACAAGACGCAAACTTTTAATTTTAACCATTCGATCTAGGGCTCTTATCTCAACTTTTTCCTACAAATAGAGCCCCTTGTAACCCTAGAGAGACATCCCTCATTGAAGAATTCAAGACTTCTGTTCTACAATTTTGGTGTGGAGAGGAGAAGACCGGACGATGAAGTCCTGCAAAATCTATTAGTTATAGTTTTTTTTCTTTTTATTTTAGTTGATTGCTTGGGGAAAGAATCCTATTAAACCCTGCTATTCTCTATGATTAATTTATTCTGCAACGTTAGGTGAACTTGCATATGAGTTTTTATGTTCTTAATGTTTATTGAGTATGTTATTAGCATTAATCGAAAGATGTTGTTAGTATTTTACTCTGAATTAATCGTGATTAGTCTATAATTATTCGTTCTTAATTTTCTCCCGGAATTCATATTGAATATATTTTTCCGGTCGAAGTCAAAATGGACCGTGTTCGTATAACACGAGTCGTTTTCTTCCTGTGCGCCACCGTCTGATCATCTCATTTTGCACTTTTTTTAATATTTTAATCGAAGGAAAAGTACTGTCGTTATCTTAGCTGACATGATCGTGTTCTCCCACATTTTTCGAGAGTCGTGCACGACCCATTTTTTCGATTTAATATTAATTTCTTTGAGGAACACGGTCGTGATCTTAGCCAACTTGACTATGTCCTCTCCGTAAACTAGACATGGGATGTGTTGTCTCTACGCGCCTTATTTCGTCTTTTCTGAATATTATACAGATTTCTGAGACGAACGCGGTCGTAATCTTAGCCGACTCGACTGTGTTCTCTCTCATCATTTGAAGTCGTGTTTTCACTTGCTCGGACGCAGTCCGTTTCAGACTCGACATGAGCCGTTTTCTGGCATATTTCTTTTCGGCCATTTTCAGACGTCATATTTTCATATGCAAGGATTTATGTCTGAAAATGCCTTATATTTTCATAACGTTATATTTTCATATGTCAGACCCATAATTTATGAATATAACTATTCCTATTTCTTTGCATATGAAATGTTATATTTTCATACATAAATCCTTGCATATGAAAATATAACGTTTGAAAATATAACATTATGAATATGTCAAACCCATAATTTTCAGACATTATATTTTCATACTCAGAAAAACCTTCTTAATGGATGATCGAACTCTTCCTCGTCCAGCAGTCCTTCGGGAGTAAACCTTCGTTCTCTGGCTTCAAGGTACAGGCTGACGGCTCCTAGCATGCTTCTCAGGTTGCATACGAAGTCTACTTATACCCTAGGGTTTCTAGGCCTAAAGATAGAGTCTTCGTGTGAGCCTTCTTATCAAACCCCCCTTTCAGTCAAGGGTGGTGATCAAAACTTCATCAAAATAGCCTTCATATCCCACAAAACAACTCTCAAATTGGATCTTCATGGTCTTAGATCAAATCAGAATCTTCCTCATCGTCGAACCGCTTCGAAATCGTAAGTGTATCATCGTCTGTATCTTCCTCACGGCCCGTGACAGAATATCACGGCTCATAAGTTCATCTGGTAACTTCTCTGCTCAACGTGTCATGGCCCGTGATAATTTCTTACAGCTCGTATATTGGGTCCTGATATGGTGTCATCAAACCTTCTTCTTTGACTTACGACCCGTCGACTCCCTTCACGGCCCATAATAAAATATTCTGAAGTTGATGGCGCTTTTGTAGATGTCGTAACTTTTGATAACGTCTCATAAGTGGTGGCATAACGACTCATTACATGGTGTTACGACCCATGAAGTTTTGCATGTGCGATTTGACGCTCTCGGGACTAGCTGTAACACTCCAGATGGCTCGTTATGCGCTGAAAGTCTATAGCAGTTGATCTCCTTATGGCCCGTGATAAAGCATCATGGCCTCTAACTAAACTAATGTGGTTTTTGTGAATCCTTGGAGTGGACATAATCATTCATAACAACTCGTGATGGACTTTGCTTCTGCTGATCTTGGCTTCGTCATGGCCCGTAAAAAAGCTGTCACGACCCGTGATGATCACTAGAGTTGTGATTTCTCTCGAGAATTCTGCCCTTTCTCCAAATTTAGTCCATCTGAGCTCTTCTTAAGCCTTTCCTACAAAATTACACCAAACAAGAGTAGATTTCTTACTTAGAAGAATATAATCAAATAAAGCAAAAAAATAGATGCATGCAATGACAGAACACTCCAAAAATGTGCCTAATGCAAACCCTAAAACATGTTATAAAATGCATGCATTAGTAGGATTTAAATTCGACTGGCATAGTAGATGACAATGTTGTCTTTGTTTTTCTTTTGTCCAAGAAGATCACGTACAACATGATCGATGGTGTCACATATGATTTCGAAAGGTAGACTTCAATCAGACGATTGCAAAATAGGAGCTGAGGTAAGTGCTTCCTTGATCTTGTTGAATGCTTCTAGACAATGTGTGTCAAAGTGAAACTCAGCATCCTTATGCAGTAAATCTGCAATAGCTTAGCTTTTTTGGAAAAATCTCTTATAAACCTTCGATAGAAGCCAGCATGACCTAGGAAGCTTCTTATTCCCTTCACATTAATCGGTGGTAGCAGCTTCTCAATTACTTCAATCTTGGCTTTGTCTAATTCAATACATTTTTCTAAAACTATATGCCCAAGCACGACTCCTTGAGTTACCATGAAATGACACTTCTCTCAATTCAGCACCAGATTCACCTCTGCATAACCTTCTTCAAATTGCATAGACAATTGTCAAATGATGATGCATATACTGAAAAGTCATCCATGAAAATTTCCATTGTATCTTCAATGAATTCTAAGAAAATGGACAACATGCACCTCTAAAAAGTGGTCAGTGTGTTGCACAAACCAAAACAACATTCTTCTATATGCATTGGTTCTGTATGAGCATGTGAAGGTCGTCTTCTCTTGATTGGCAGGGTGTATGGGAATTTGCAGGAAATTTGAATATCCATCTAGGTAGCATAAATACTTGTGTCTAGCCAGGCGCTCGAGCATTTGATCAATAAATGGTAATGGGAAGTGGTCCTTTCTCGTCGCCTTGTTAAGCTTTTGATAATCAACACACATCCTTCATCTGATAGTAACTCGGTTGGAGATGAGTTATCCATTCTCATTCTTGATGATGGTGGTGCCTCCATTTTTTGGAACTACTTGGATTGGGCTCACCCATTTGTTATCGGAAATAGGGTAGATGAGTCCAACATTCAGCAGTTTTAGAATCTCCTTCTTGACAACTTCCTTTAGGTTCGGATTCAGCCTTCTTTGTGCCTCAATTGTGGGGTTATGATCATCTTCAAGGGGGATCCTGCGCATACACAGTAATGAACTGATTTCCTTGATGTCATCGATTGAATACCAATGGCTTTCTGGTGGGTTCTAATTACTTCCAGCAACTTGTAAAGTTTATCATTAGATAGAACAAAGCTAACAATGATAGGATATGTGGAGTCTTATCCAACATACTTTAATATAGATGGAAGTGGCTTCAATTCGAGCTTAGGTGCTGACTTGATTTCAGTAGAGCCAACTAGCGCTTCACTCGATTAACTTAGTAGGGTTGTGATAATCGATTCCAGTAGGTGCGACTAATTTTTTTCTTCACAGTTTGTTCCTGAATTTTCTGAATCTGACAGTGCTCGTTGATCCGTTGCAACTTTAAATTCTTCAGTATCTTCATTGTCTTCTAGGTCTTGTTCATATTTTTCATAAGGGCTACTGTTGATACTTTTTGCACTACTTCTTCAATAATATCATAATATCTTCAAAGAACAAATCTCCAGTTAGATTTTTCATTGTCTTGGTTAACTTGAATTCTATCTTGTCAACCCCCACTTGAAAGGAGAGTGTACCACTTCTTACATCAATGATAACTCCAGCATTGGCAAGGAAAGGTCATCCGAGGATTATGGGGGTGATTGAGTCTTCAGGCATGTCTAGGACTACAAAATCAGCAGGGATAAAGAATTTTCCAACTCGAATTGGTACATCTTCAAGAATTCCCCTAGGATGTTTCACTAATTTGTCAGCCAATTGAAGTATCATACCCATAGGCTTTGGCTCTCTAGCATTGAGTTTATCACACATGGAGGATGTATGACACTCACACTAGCTCCTAGATCACAAAGTGTCTTTCTAATTTGTAGGTGTCCGATCTCACAAGGAATAAAAAAGCTTCCATGATCCTTCAATTTGGGTGGTAGTTTGTTTAATATCACTGCACTAGCATTCTAAGCCAGAGATATAGTTTCTTTGATATCCAACCTCCTCTTTTTTTATAAAATGTCTTTTAAGAATTTTGCATAGGAGGACATCTGTTGGATTGCTTCTACAAAGGATAATATTGATCTGCAGCTTCCTCAATATTTCTATGAATCTAGTAAAATGTTGTTCTTGTGTTTTTGAGCATTCTTTGAGGGAAAGGCAAGACTTTGTGCATGGGTAGATGGCAATCAACCGGTTGTTCAGTTTGGGTTGGGATTTGATTTTGTTCTGCAAGTTCAGATTGTTTCTCTTTCTCACATTGATCTTGGGTGTTCTGGTGTTCTAGTTTCTCTAATGTTTGATCTATTTCTGTAGTCGGTTGTCTTCATGGTAAGTTCTTCCCACTTCATAATGTAACATCTTGAACTTTGTTCCCAATTATTTGGTTATGGCTATCCTGGCAAAGTGTGGGGTCGTAAGGCTACAACATTTTCTTGTAAGGCTACTTGGTTTTCTAACTTTGTTATGAGTGGCTAGCTGCTCAATCTTAGAATTCATCTACTCTTGTTGCTTTATTAGTTGTTGTATAGTTCTCCCAGTTTGGGCTTTGAAGGTTCGGGATTTGGGCTAGGTAGTATAAGTAGTTGGTGTTGAGGTAGTTTTGGCAAAATTCTGGGCTACCAAGCAAGATAGTGATGAGGAAGGTTGTGATTTGGAGCATTCTAATAATGTTTATTTCTATGGAAAAAAATATAGCTGGTTTCTATTTTCATAAGTATATTTCTTAGAAGGGAGTTTTGGGGCGAAATTTTTATAAGCATTGAGTTGATCATATTGGGGGTCTTGTTGAAACATGTTACACAATTCAGCGGGATGTCCTGAATTTCCACAGATATCACAGCTTTGTGCAAGGGGTTGCACCATGTTGACTTGGGATGTGAGGTTCAGTTTTTCCAAGGCCTTCTGTATGGATTCTTCAATCTTTGAATGATAAGTTTTCTCCTTCATCAGATGATCTCTTCTTTGTGGGTTTCCTCGATCTTTTATGTTTCAAATAATGGTGGTTCTTTGCCAACTTCTCTATGATATTATATGTTTTAGCTATATCAGTTATTGCAAAAACTCCTCATGTTGCATTGTCCAATGCAATTGCACTCAGGTAATTCAATCCTGAGTGGAAGTGGCTAATAGTTGTAATCTCTCATATCCATGATGTGGGCATGATAACACTAAATTTTGAAACCTTTGCCAAGCTTCATAGAGGTTTTCCATTTTTAATTGGCTGAAGTTATATATTTCATCTTTAATATGTGGAGTCTTGCTCGGAGGGAAAAATTCAGTAAGGAAGTTTTGCACTGACGTGTCCCAAATAGCTACTACATCAAGCTTTGGACTTTTCCACCACAGTTTGGCTTTCCCTCTTAATGAGAAAGGAAAAGGTCTCATGTAAATAGCATCGACAGGTATGTTGTTAAATTGGAGAGTTCCACATCTCCTTAAAGTTATCCAAATGATAGGTTGGATATTCAATAGATACCCCTCCAAATTGGTCTTGTTGGATCATGGTAACAAGGGTGGGTTGTAGCTGGTAATTAGCATTGGCCATAGGTTGAACTCTTGGGACTCTAGCTCTGTTGGTCACATGTGAGTATGTATCTTTCAGACATCTTGGACCTTGAGCTACTAACTCTCTTTCCATAGTGACTTGGTTCTCTTGAGTTTCAAATATTTCAAATGTGTCAGAACTAATTTGAATAATTGGTCTTTCAGCTTCTGCTATGTCAGGTTTGTACTCAAGCTGCAATGTGATTGGTGTGTGGTGTTCGGACTCCATATTTGTTGTTCGGACTCCATATTTGTTCTTTCTTAGGCTTTGAGTAGTAGTAGTAGTCTTCTTTGATGGCTCGAGATCTTGGCATGCACTGCACCTAAAGTTAAGGAAGAACAAAAGATGAAAAGAGAACACGGGCTGGGCTATTAGGAAAAATAATATTCATAGGTTAGGAATGGCTAGCGACGACAATGGAAACAATAATATTACAACTCAGAATAAAAATTTCATAAAAATTGGCTATTGCCTCCCCAGAAACAGTGCCAAAAACTTGATGTGTAGTGTCTAAGATTAGTCAGAATCAGATTCAAATACATGTTTGTCAACAGAGTTGTGACAGAGTAAATGCAAGATAGTGATAAAAATAGACAATTAGTTTTAAAATTCCTAGAACAGCACTACGGATGTTGCAAGTATACAGCTGATCGTGTATAGTACTTAGGGTATCGAATCCATAGAAGGCAAAAGCAATTATCAGGAGCAATTCACTTGAGACTAGTGAAAAATGAAAACAATTATCTAAAAGAAGCTAAAATGCATATTAACTAATTTTTAGAATTTTTAAATGATTTAATAGATAAACTATGATAATGAGAACTAAATAGATCACGGCTACGCGAATAGGAGATATAACCAAGATGTGAAGGAACTCTAGAGTTAGCAGGTTTCCGGGATGTCGAATTGGATAATCATTAACATGCATGGTTTTTATACTAAATCAAATTTCGAGGAAGAGAGGAATCATAGATTCTTTTTCAAGGGATCCAGTCATGATCTCCTAGCTATCACGTGGTGAAGAGCACAAAAAAATCCCAGAACCTAGTCTAGGTGAGTCTAATGGTTTGCTACCGGGTTGAGAGTCTTTCGACATACAATCCTACAACATAGGTCTACAGAACCCGAGATAGAGTGTGCCATCGGACTATGTGAGAGCGAGATGTGATGGTCAATCTTCCAAACACTCTAATAGGGAAAATAATAAGACTGATCCTCGCTGTTGCAAGGTTATGAATCACCCGATGGTAGTTACCTAATGTACTCTACCAAGAAAGTGAACGGAAACCACTCACTTCACCCGACGCCTCCGGTCAAGGATGCATCATTTGATAAGAGGGAGTGTAGACAAAAAAGAAGATCAGATCGAGAGTCAGTAATATTCGATCACAAGATAAACAAAAATCTTCACAACATTCGATTAAAAAATTAAATCAAACAATGGGTTCATATAACGAAAACCAGAAATAGTCCAAAAGCATTTGAAACCGAGATAGAAATCCAATTCTTCATCCCCTACTGCTAACTCTAGATAATTCTACTTAGTTACATATCATACTTGTTGCACAAAAATAGATATAAAATTTAGAGATGCTCATGTTCTTCGTCTGCAACTCTTGGTCGTCAATGGCGTCGTCACTACATTCTTCCGGCAATGGAGAATAGGTGATCCTGCACGTGAGCCCCAAAAAAATGTTTTCTAGAATGCGAGATATTTTTATGCCTTTTAATTCATTCTTCTTATACCATTTGCCTTCATTCGTGGCATTTATGTCAAGCCCGGTACTGTCGTTCTGATCTTCTGTTATGTCCTTGTCAAATATGGGCTGTAAAAGATTCTTTTTTATTTTGACTTTTTGTCGTCAAGTGATCTCTTATGTAGAGTCATGATGCTTCATGATGCGAGGGTGCGAAAGCTCCTTTTTCTGAAGTTCCTGTAATGAAAGCATAAAGCAACATCATTCAATTCTATGATGTGTGCTTGCTACAAAAATGTGAAGTTAGCATGAAATGGGGCCCGAGTACAACACAACAACACAAAAATAGTGTGAATCATAACTATAAAGAACCTAATACTAAGCACTTGATGCATAGCATCACATAGGCATCAAACATTGCTTCTAGAATGTCTTATAAGAATCATATTAAATTATTACATCAAATATGAGATGGCGCCCAATCTTGTTCGGTAATGGGGTCGGTATAACACTCGCTTGGTCACCAATTCATCAGATAGGGCAAGTTGAACTCTCTACCTAGATCCTAGTTGGTTCTTGAACCCCCAGCCATGGGATTCTCGTTCAAAGTAGGAGGATAGACATTAATGACCGGATGAAAGTGATTGCCTTTCTGCACACGACGCGGAAGTCTCTGGCTTCTTGCATGCATGATGGCAAGCTAAATGTACAGGAAAGTGCATGCCTTCATGGAAAAGAAAGGCAAGTTGCACGATACTTAAAAAGGAAGCCACAAGTACCCTTCTATTCATAAAGGAAGAAGAGGTAGAAGAAAGGAGACCAAAATTGAGGAAGTCACTATCGATTGGAGGAGTAGGCGACACTAGAAAAATAAATCTAGATCTACTTGAATTGTCAAGGGCACTAATAGAGAAAAGAAATAAAGACGGTGTAACAACCTGATGTTTTTTAAAAGAAGTTAAAGAAAATAATAAGAAGAAAAAGAAGAAAATAAATGGTGCAGGAGACCATTAGTCCACATGGGAAAATCAAGAGCACCATAACACTTGGAATTCATTTTCTTATTAGTTCCTTGATCGTCGGAGTTATTATATATTAATTTCTATTGAATCCCCTTATCCACTTGTTTCTTCTCCCTCTTTGTATGTAATATTTCTTTCTCCTTCTCCCCCTATTTCCCAAGACGCACTACCATTGATGAAGACACGAGGGTAGACAAATACGAGGTCATATAGGCTCAAGGACGCAACAACCGAGTAAGAGGATGCCAAAAAACTACAACGAATGAGAAAAATGTTCCATAAAAAAGTGTGTTTAACGAGAGTTTTACATTTTTATGTTAGACATAATTAGGACGTATTTTTGAATTTTTAGTTTACATCCTTGCAAGAACCTATTATAGACCTTGATTGTATGAGATTATGATCATATATTTTATTTTGCAAGAGATTATAGCAATGAGAGAAATATTGCTATGGTAATCCAACAGACTTTGGCAATGAAAAGCATCACTATAGTTCTCCAACATACCACTAACGTGGAGACATAGTGTTGCCTAGGTTGCAAACCAAGCATGTGTCAATGAAAAACTAGGCGTGCTCGATGTTGCCCAAGGTTGCAGCAGGCGCGCGTCAATAAAAGCCTAATTAAGCATGCGGTACAATCAGACCATAGCGACACTTGCACCCGCTACGGGCTGTCCATAAAGCTTCCCATGCATGCATCAATGGACGCCCAAGGCGCTAGTGTCGCCACCAACCCAGGCGTGTGTCGATGCATGCCCAAATGCACATTGAAGTTTTAGTCGGGGTTCAGAAATTTGAAATTTCACCTATTCCCATTGATCCAAGTTTTCTATCAATCATTTTGATTTATTACGTAAATTAAATAATTATGTTGATGTGTCTTATTCTCTCTCACGAACATGTTTGACTATCACTACAAGAATTCAGCCATTTAGCGGCCAAATTTAGCGGGCAAAAAATTGCCCGCTAAATAGCTGCTATTTCCGGCCATTTGCCGAGTAAATAGCGGTGAAATTTGTTAGCGCATTTTTTAAAAAAAAAATATTTTTTTTTAGTAAATTTGCGGGTAAATTTTTTAGCCACTGTTAGCGAGTAATTAGCGGGGAAATTGCGGGTAAATTTTTGCTCGCTAAATTAATGAAATAAGTCCGACCCGCCCGCTTCTTCTTCACAATTATTCGTGTCCTAAACCCGCGCC
>LTAE01000899.1:0-47657 GCA_001647135.1 Pontederia paniculata
GATCACGGCCCAAAGTGATCATCGCGCCCGTGACACAGATCACGGCCCGTGACCTAACTGGTCACGGCCCATGATAACCCATCACGGCCCGTGACCATACTGGTCACCTTACAACACTTGGGTCCCAAAAATTATCATAAGGCAATAGGAGGGAACTTTTTGGGTTTGATGCTCGTCCTATTTGTTGACATATATAGCTTCTCTTATGTAATGCCTGGGGTGTATCTTCTGTGTCATAATATTTTGCCAAGTGATTTCACAGTGGACAAGTAGATGAATTTGATTAATTAATTAATTGATTGAGTGCAAGCAAATAGCAGTGAAATGCCAGTGTCTGATGTCTGCCAGCCTTTAATTATGTATGTCTAGATATCTGAAATTTGGAATACAGTTATTTCAAAGATGATCCTGGAAGCTGGGGACTTTGATCTTTCTATCTTATCAGTTTGGCCTGTTATGCAATTGAACAGCATGTTATATTGAATGCAATCATATGAGAAGAAAGGATACATGCTTTCAATATGAAACGTATGAGATCTATAATATGTAAAGAAACAATGCTTTTATATGAGTACTTCATTGGCTGACTTGGTTGGGCATAAAAACTGTCTTACACACTTATGTGGAGCATGTAAGACGGCACAACTAATGACTTTATTGTTTAATGGGTAGTAATCTGTAGAATGCTGACACTTGATCAAATTAATTTTTTCGAGAAGGATGATAAAATTCATTATCTACTCCATAATGATGGATTTGACTGGAACATCAACATAATAAAGTAAATTTCTTAATATGATGGAAAATGATCCATGTTTGTCATGTCAAAAGTTTGTGTTTTCTCTATCGACTTATGTGGAGTGTTGAAATTTTGGTTAATGCTTTATCGATTTATTATGGGTAGTTAAGTTATTGGCCTATTAGGTCAAGATAAAGTATATGTTAGCTAATGGACCCACATAACTGATTTCTAAGTTCACATATATGTCATTTCTGTTGTTGTACATGCAACATTCGGTTGATGGTTTTCGCAAAAGGCTTTCTGGAATGAGGAATATGGCTGTTACAGATTTTGTGACACTTGCTTATGTGTAAGGATATATATTAATGGGTTCCAAACTAGCTGAGGGATAGTTCTTCTAGTTTTCCAGGGAATCATACATGGTGCTGTTTGTCATTCTTATAAGTTTTCTTTTTCTTTACTTTTCAGATCTTTTATTGTTGTCTTGTATTCGTGGAATGCATGATTATACTTGGACGGACATGACTATTACGTGAGCACAAATTGCTTAGCAGTAGAGAGATCCTAACAGTAATCCAGTTTGTGGTTTTTCTAAAAGACGCTAATACAAAAATCATAGGCAACATTATTTTTCTTTTTCAATCATGTAATGAATGAGTTTAAGTTCGTTATTGTAATAATTCCTTCTAAAAAATTGTAATAATTCATAGTTTTGGATTTAAATCCTTTTTCAGCTGTCGTGCTATCGCCAATGGTTGTTTCGACTTTTCCTGTTGACTGTAAATTATGGATAACGCAGATATTGGATTTAGTTCTACATATTCTTTTTTCCCATATCATTCTGGTTGAGACATCATGGAGTTAAAGCTGCATAATGCACGTCTGCATATTTGATTTATTACCGCATTGATCTTCAACCGTTTATTCATAAAAATGGTGTGACTTCTTCTGTTAGAATGTTTGCCAGGTCTGAATATTGAAATCCGTAGTGCTATTTGATGTTATATTTGAAGTTCATACCATTGTTGCTTTTCATATATTATTTTCTATTTATAGGCTTAACTTCATACCGACACCATGACTCATACTACAGTGTGATATTTTATTCGAGATGCACATGATTCTTGCATTAGAAAGAGCTCTCAGAGTGTTTTCTCTATTTTCTTTAGAAGCAACAGAGTCCAGAAATGCACATTTAGCACAAAGGATCCTGATGAAGCTCATGTTCAATTTAACTTAAAAATTCTTTTTGTTTCATATTAAAGGCCAAACCCCAAGGATTTTCAATTTTCTCACAATTGTTTTGAGTTTTTTATTATGTCCCATTAACTCCACAAGACATGTGCACCAACCAGCTAGACACATGTGCTACTGTCATGAAAAAAGCGCATTTGGAGTATGATAAGCCCAGATTGCAGTTCAGGCTAGTTATGAATTACCGTGGAAATCAAGTATTAAAATATATCCTTTTTAACTTTTTTCATAAAAATACTGAGTCCTTCGACGCGTCCCTATGCTAAATCATTTTAAGATTTTTCCTCAACTGATAGTTATATATTCTTCAATTGTCCTTCATGAGAAATTTCTGTGATTTGTCTCCTTTTTTGTTGTTGTTTTTTCCGATTCAACTTATGTATCATAGCATTTTGTTTTAACTTTTGTTGTTGCCCATTATGTTTCAGGTTGGTAAACGTCTTCGCTCTCTTGCGAAACATTCACAAGAGAAAATTAGGACAGTGGCCTCTGATCTACTGCAGTTCTGGAAGAATCTCGTTATTGAGGAGACAGCGAAGAATAAGAAAGCAAACAATCCTCAAGAAAAGAAGTCAGTGAAGATTGAAGAAAACACTGAACAAGTTGAGAATACCAAAGCTGAGAAGATGTCAAGATCTGGGTCTATAAAAGGCAATGTTGTTGCTATTACTCAAACTATTGAGGTTGAGAAAGTAAAAACTCTCCGGGGATTAAAGACTGAGAAGGTATTCAAGTCGGAATCTTTAAAAGTAGAAAAAATAACTGCCAATAATGGTGGAAAAATTGCTGGAAATGGTGCACCTAACGGTGAGATGATTCACAAGGATGAAAAGCAGGACAGTTTTAATAAGAAACTATCATCAGCTCCCAATGGACCACCGAGGTTGGCATCAATTGTGAAATGTAACAACCCACAACGTGATAAATTTCGGGAAATTCTTGTTGAAGCGTTTTCAAGAGTTTCTCAGGAGTCCAAAGAGAGCAATAGAGAAGAAGTGAGAAACATCTGGGATGAAGTAGATGCTTGTGACCCTATTCGCGTAGCTGTTACTGTGGAGTCTGCTCTGTTTGAAAAATTGGGTCCCTCAGGTGGTTCTCACAAAGCCAAATACAGATCCATAATGTTCAACCTCAAGGACAGCAACAATCAGGACTTCAGAAGGAGAGTTCTCCTTGGAGAGGTGAAATCAGAAGAAATAGTTGATATGAGTCCTGAAGAGATGGCTAGTGATGATAGAAAACGTGCAAATAAGCAGATAAAAGAGAAGGCTCTTTTTGAATGTGAGCGAGGAGTGGCGCCCAAAGCTACAACTGACCAGTTCAAATGTGGGCGATGCGGACAGCGTAAATGCACATATTATCAGATGCAAACTCGTTCAGCTGATGAACCGATGACAACTTATGTAACGTGTGTGAACTGCAACAACCATTGGAAGTTCTGTTAGTCTGCAGACAACAATTGTATGCTGGGTGTTAGCATCATAACTTTCTTTAGTTCTGTTCTCCAGTTTTGGAGTTTAGCACATTAACTGGAAATTTAGGATTATTAATTATAATTTTCTCTGCTAATGTTAGCTGAAACCAATTTTCAAGTTTCGACTGATGCTGTTATGCATGATTTGTCTGATAATAGCTTTGTGATGGTGTTTTACTTGCCATGATGAATGGCTGAGCATATAAAAGGAAAGAGATAAAAGTTGGGACGTAGTTCAATTGATCTAATTAGATGACATGTAATGCCGCGCGGGCTGGAAGACAGTACCGCTTTTCGATACTGGGGTGGCAACCGAAAAAAATAATAATTAGATGACATGTACTGAGTTGATATAATAAATTTTGTTAGATTCCTTCAACGACCAAGCTTATAAGTAACTTTTATCCTGGATAATTTACATCTATACTGGTCATAGTGCTCAGTTGATAACTCTTTTCTCCCTTTGGCTCGAAGGCTCCCAAATGACGCATTATAAAGATCAAGCAACACAATTCAAAGAAATGTTATGTTAATCACAAATAAACATAACTTGAGTGCAAATGGTTAAATAGTGGTCCATACTTTGATGAGTTTCTCTACGAGTAAAATAGTTAACATTTACTCGCATCATCACAAAGTGCATTAAAAATACCTCCTTGAAAATAAAATATAAAACAAGTTTCTTTATAGTAGATGATAAGCAATTCGTTCTATTTTTTTTGTACTTTGTTTTTAACTGAATAGTTCATCAAATTGTGCTCTTCTTAATGTACCCAAAAAACGTGATCTGCTTAGGACACCATCAGTTCTTTCAAAATCACATTAGCCCTTGGATCATGTTGGAGCTCATTTAATCCCTCTGGTCATCACTGATACCTAACAATTAACAATATCAGCTCTACAGTAGGCAGAGAACTTTTTCGGTACAAATATGGTTTCAGAATATACTAATGTCTGATTTTTACAGGAAACTCTGGTGACAAGCAATCTTTGCCTGGCAAAGCAGCAAACCAGCAATTTGACATTTCTTCAGCACAAGATACATACGAAATATAAGCTCAAAATATGGGAGCTCAGAAATGGATGCATATATCATAAAAGACAAAACAATTTATCTGGTTCCAGTTCCTGAATTGTAGATGTTTCTGCAACCAAATCATTCGTTTCTGAACATATTGTTTCCTGCAGAACAAGTAGAAAAATCAGCTTCCAACCAAGAGGAAGCATTACTGCAAGAATTCGATCAAAATGTCACATATAACAAGTCACCTCCACTTGAGCTTCTAAATTCTTCTTTTCTTGTTCTTTTTCTCTCAGAGATTGAACTGAGGACGATGCCTGTTTGCATATTTTATTCGTTTTTAGAAGGCGAACAATAAATTATCGGCATTCATCAAACGCGAACTTTCTACTGAGATTAGCAAATAAGGATTCGTCAAAAACTCACCAACTGATCTGATTTGAGATCCTTGAGCTTGATCAGCAACCTGAGCTCCAACTCCAAGTTCCTCTGCTCCTCCCACCTCCTCTCCAGCTCCTGCGTCCACCTTTCCAGCAGGGAATCCTTCTCCTTCAGTGCCTCCTCCGTCCGCAACCGGTCGGACCGCAACTGATCGCGTCTACGCCGGACCGACTCGAGCTCCTCCCCCAGAGACGTCTCTCTCGTATCCGCCTCCGGAAGAACTGGGATCAGTAAGGGATGGTTTTCCTTAACGAGCTCCGATCCTGTTTTGATAGGAGGCGAGGCCCGGAGCGATTTTGGCTTCGGTTGGGGTCCTGGAGGAACCGCCGGAGTGTTGATGTTGGAGTTCACAGGCTGGAGGGGCCTTCGTCGAAGAGCAGCGGCCGCCGGCTGGAGGCTTCGGAGAGCTCCGGCTGCCGGGGATTCCATTTTGGTTGCTTCGACGGGCAAATGTGAACGGGCAGAGAGAAAGAGTTTGAATTCGAATAAAAGGGAAAAGTAACGGCTACGTAGATAGTGGGAGGGGACATGTACGATTTTGCCCCTCCACAATGACCAAGGAAAACGGAAATAAGATGAGATTTGAATTTTTGGGGTATTGATTTTAATACTAAAATATTAAATTATAAATAGTTCAAAATAAGATATTAAATATGTACCAATTGATTTATTTTTTACTAACATTATTTGTGCCTATTTTTTAAATATCCACCAGTTCAACGTTTTATTTATCATACCATTTTCAAAATAAAGTCCAAGTCGCTATCACATGTCTTTTTTTTATAAAAAAAATTCACCTCATAAAAAAATGTAGTAGTAACATACTAACATGTATCAATTTAGCTTTTGCCTGCATTGTCCTTTAATTTTGTAAACTTTAAATTTTTTAATCTTTATCTATCAACTTTGCATTTTTTTTATAAACTCAACTTGGAGATCTTTAGAAAGACCCATTTATAAAAAGGAAAATGTGTAACATATTTATAAATTGAGAATAAAGCAGAGGTGTTATGGTAAATTGGTAACACCGCAGTGTAGCTTGGGGATTTGAGTCTTGGTCTTCTTGGTGGAGGGAGTTGAGTTCGAAATTAAAGTTGAGGAAGTAGGCTTTGGATGTACGTTGATGTGATGTGCTTGTCTTTTCGCTTACATAGCATCGTAAACGTGACTTCCATGGTGATGAGTGATACTATATCTATGTCTCATAAAGTAATGATACATTTATGTTGCACAACCCGAGAAAGTAATGAACAAATCCAATAGTTCAGTCAAAAGTAGTAAAAAGTTGTATATGTTTCTAATGATTTTATATATGGGGTATTAAAGATGGGCAGCTTATTTAAAAATCAATATTAGAGAGCTCTCAAGTAAAAGTTTAAATACTTTTGAAAATCAAATCTCACATCACAAAAAAAAGAATCGATCAAGGATATTAATGGTTATTTTAGTGAATCACCTTTTCTTTTTAAAAAAAGAAAAAAAGTTAGCAGTCTACAATTTAGTTAGATTAGAATTAAATTCGAGTTTCTCGAGTCTTAATTTAATATCTTATGTAAAGTTGTATGATCTTATTATTTCAATAAAATTTGATCTTAGTTAAGGTTTAACCACACATCTTTACAAAAGCGAAAATTTAATTGTGGACTAAAAGAAAATTAATGTTAATTGTCCAGAATAGCTACTGACTAGTGAATGTAACAAATATTTTTTTAAAAAGGTCACATGTTTCCCTGAAAGTTATGATTGACACATAATTCGGTTTGAGATAGTGAAATTTTAATTTTATTTTAATAATGACAAATTTCAAGAATAAGGACTTCTAAAATCAAATTGTTACTAAGTAATCTCGATAGCATATACTTTTCTTTATATGTGTACTCTCTCATATATTTCATGTGCAATCCAATAATATAAAAGATTAGTTGTTGATAAAATTATCTCATGCAATATTTTAAGTTGAAAAAAAAATAAAAAAAATGTTTGAAATAAAGTACAGAGACTGAGTTTCTTTAGAAAATAAAAATAAAAATAACTTTCTAACTAAAGAATAAACTAGTATCATGCTTATTTTTTCGAAAGTTCAACACACAAGCATTTTCAAGATGCAGTCTAGATCATTTAACAACGATCATTTAACATATTAGTTTTAATCCATAAAAAAGTGAGAGCGCAAAAAACTTACATCTTTCTAATAAGAGTCCCATCATTTGAATTTTAATCATGTATTTTCTGCGAGGTTAAAATATTTAAACAGGAAGCTAAGTCTATTGATCAAAATTAAAATCAAATGTTTCTCGAATCATTCACAATTAAATATTCTAAATTTGAAAAGGTTGAAAAGATTCCTTGTGGAAATTATTACTTCTGTATTTATCTCTTTTTGTGCATTATTACTCTCTTATTTTGTTTGGGATAAACTAAGGATTTCTTTTTCAGTTAATGGATAAAACTAAGATTTGAGCACCTGCAAAAATGCACGTGGAAGCACGTTTCGACCAACGATTTGTCCTCATCCGTACTACGTCATGCTGATGCTCTTCTTGTTCATACATTTCCAGTAGTCGATTAAGACAAGGAAGAGCACCTGTGCATTGGCTCGAGCTGCGAGCAAGACACGTCCCTCCACCAGCTCGCTACGTGGTCTCTTCTGCTGCTGCTGCTGCTGCTGCTGCTGCTGCTTCACTGTTTCTTGTGGCCCTCTACAGGCGTTATGGATCACTTAGCTCCGCAGCGCGTTTCCCTCTCTGTCCTCCATACCTTCATGGTTGCAGGAGCAATGGCAGCGAAGTCGGCCTTCGTCGGCAGCACCGCTCTGCATACCCGGCACGGCCACGCCGACGTCCGCTCCTCTCGGGCGCCGAAATCGGTCGCTCTCGTCCGGCGGCCCGACGAAGCTTGCGGCCGGTTGACGCTTATGGCGCCCCCGGGCGTTGTTTTGGCGATGAGAGCAGAGGCGGACGGCGATGGCGGCCGGTACAGGAACGAGGACCGGAGCGTGGAACAAGAGAAGGAGGAGGTGGTTCTGCGCTCAGAAGAAGCAGATGAGCGCGACGCGGAGGAGGAGGAGATGATGGTGGGGGAAGAAGAAGTTGCAGAGGAGCTGGAAGGACTGGAGGAGGAGGCGATGACCAGCGAGGACGAGGGGCGGGAGCCGTCCGATTACGATCGAAGGGCCCACATCTTCGACCAGAGCTCCCGGGTCTTTCAGGCCCTCAAGGAGAGGCACGAGCGATCGCAGCAGCAGCAGCAGCAGCAGTGATGATGTGACCTGCATCATACAAGGAACTTACCTGTGGTTGATGTACTGCATGGTATATTATGTAATTATGAAAAAGGCTTTTCTTTGTCTAGCTCACATTTAATAACTTGATCCATAATCAAATATGATGGAAGAATCCAATCTACTTAAAAAGTTTTTCAAGTAGCTTTTATTATTTTGTCTATATAAGTTATGAAGATGTCATGTAAATATCCACATGAAAGTTTAAACTATGAAAGATCCTGAGAGTTCAGTCCAAAGTGAAACTTTTTCTAATTGTTGATTGAGAGAATGTGAATAATCAATCATGTGCTGGGAGCAGCATCAATTTGGCCTTGGCCATCCATCAGCCTCCTCTGTGCAGCAAGACCAGCAGCAACAGCAGGTGGCAGATCCCTGAAGCTTGCAGTTTGCTCCTCCTCCCCACCTTCTTCTTGCACGTCTGCTGGCCTCGTCCAAGGAAACAGAGCTTCAATATCTTGGAGCGTCAAAGGAGGCGGATCTTGTTTTTTCTTACTGTCTTTAGCATGGGCAAGGGAGGAGGTGGCGGCAATCCTGCTCCAGTTCAACTTGTAGATGCTCTCTTCTATTGTGTTCCTCACCTGCAACTCGCAGGATTAGAAGAATGCAAAATTATCAAGGTGTAGGAAATTAATAGGGACAACTTACTATGAAGCGGTGAATGAACGTCTTCTTGTCTTGGCCGATCCTGTGAACACGGCTGATAGCTTGAGCCTCGACTGCAGGATTCAGCAGCGGCTCTGTGAAGATCACATGTTGTGCTTCGAGAAGATTGAGGCCACTGGCTCCATGGTTGATTAGCATCATCAGAACTCGAATGGGCTTCTGCTGTTTCTTAGTCTTGCCTCGTCCTTTGATGACACCTTGTCCTTTGAACTGTGAAACAGCAACTTGCGACTTCCTGCATGTCATAGTTGAGCAGATACTAGGTAAATACCTGGGAAGATAAAGCATGATATGGACTGAAAATTCAAAGACAAAGGGGCAACCCAATAGAACATCAATGAAAAATTGGGGTCATTCATTATTATCTGACAAAATAAGTTGTGACAAAGAAAAATGAAGTAGAACAGTGAGATGCTCGAGTAATATCGCTAAGTATCATTTATGCTTCCATCTACATTAGTCATAACTATTTTTTGGTTAGGCCAATTCAATGGCTCCATATGGATTAGTAGTTTATTCTGAGTTCAATACTATACAGAATATAGAAAGCTGCACCAATGGCAAACCAAACAATTTTGCTAGCTAGTGTAAAAGAAATTGCAAAATGGCGAGTAGAAGCTTGTCCTTTTACTCCAAGGAATGTTTGGATTAAGGAATGTTTAAAAGGTGAGTGGTGCAAGAGTTTGGGCTGGTTTAGAAATAAACTTCGAGGGCTTAGGAGAAGGGAGTGCTAACTAATTGGTCAAATTAGAAGGGTTTATTTTCCAATTTTACCTTATGTCTAAATTCCTCAAACTAATATGAAATAAATACAAGGGGAAAGATAAATTTTATCAAAACTATCCTTCCTAACCTCACATTTTAGATCAAAACAAGTTTAATATCAACCCACACCTTTGATCATCATTTCTATCCAAACATGAGTCCTATAATCCCCTCTACCTACTTCCCCACCCGTCCATTAATAATTACCCGAAAAATGCCTAAAGGGCCGTCGGTATGCGATTCAGATGTCTCCCTGCAGAAAGAAATTTAATTCTTGTCTAGGACAACAAACAACTTAATTAGCTAACAGTGTCAAGCTAGATCTTTAAAGTACTGTGACAAAGTAGTCAAGTAAGATATGTTTACAAGGTAACCTACTGTGAATCTCAATAGACTGTCAGAAACCTATTGTAAACATCAATATAAATTTTCTTTGGCCAAGTTTTACCTGCCACCGTTCATGCGAACATATGTGATACCATTAGCATCTAAAGCATGTCCCAGTACGTCCAATACAGCATTCCAGCTGGAGAACACAAGAACCTTTGCCTCTTGATTATTTGATGTTATCCTCAATATTCTTCTTGTAACTGCTTCTATCTTCACAAAACCAAGAAACACATGATGTTAGTTACAACTTAAGAAATTTCAAGATCACCCCACTGTATCCCACAAAGAAATATGTGATTCCGCCCCCATAGGTGCTGTATGTAAGCTTTCACAAACATTTTTAGTCCATCAGCAAGATGGTTTTCCTGGTACCAGGCATATTACCAAAATATGGCTACAGAACCATATTTAATTTTCTTGTCCATTAAGGATGCAATAAATGTTTAATTACTTGTTTCTTGCTATGTAGAAGACTATATATGCAAACATGATAAATAATTGTCCCAGAACATATAAAAGAGTGGATAGCTGCTTAACGATAGCAATCACAAGTGAGCAAAAACAGTCTAAAACCATTTAATAAATAAAAATTCAATAAACAAGTACATAAAGAAATCTGCAGCAAAATGGGGGAACTCATGAAGTCACCTTTGTTCCAATGAGCCTTTAACTATAATGGACCTTTCTGAAGTGCATTGAGTTTGCAAGTTCTCATCAGCACCTATGTAGGTTTTTTTCTCTTCAGCATAAGCAATGTTCTCAAAATCTGTACGATGACGACAAGTCGGACACATAACCCATTTCTGTCGGCACCTGGCATGCAATACTGCATATTCTGTCAGTTCAAGACAACCTGTACAACAGCCACAATCCAGTCTTTGTCAGCCAACAATTTATCCTTATTTTTTCCTTAAAAATATGGCTTAGTACTGAATCAGCAACCTCATTGGAATAGAAAGGGTTAAATTGCTTGTTAATAATAAGTTGGATCCAAAAGTATGCACACGATCAATCATACTAAAAGCATAAGCTAAAAAGTAACATCCCAAAGAACAATCAAATGGCAGGTGAAAGGAGAAAGTCATAAAGAACCAGATAGAGATTCATCCAACAGGAAGTGAGGGTTGAATCTTGTGAACAAAATTTACCCAGGAACAAATGTTGTGCACAAGACAAATTCTAGTGTGACAATCTGTCTATTAATTCTCATAAAAAAAAATTTTAGTAGATTAAGCAATTTCAAAAATACTGGCATGTGGGGTTGTAGTGTTGAACCACTCATATGGAACGGTACCAAAGAGAAGACAAACATTTTTTGATGTGTTTTGTATAAAGTATGGGTGATACTAGACTGTTTTTGTTCCCTTATATGTCTGGTGTGGACCAATATATGTCTTTGCTGGACCAATTGGATGTGCAAACAACCCAATAAGGAATAGAACTTAAGCTTTTGTATGAAACCGTATATCACATACAATATTCACTTTTACTTCTTAAGGAATATAGTTACAATGCTTCACTTCAACTTTTCGAGTCTGACAATATGAGTCCTAACATGCTTTTTCCTTTTACATTCAAATCTTTGAACCTACTCATTAACTCTACCTTTTTATTCTTCCTTGAGGACAGCATGCTCTAGGACCAGTAAACCACTAAAATCTATAAAAGAATGAGTATGCCAAAACAACTTTGTGATAAAATAGAGGCACTTTTAAGAAAGAAAAAAAAACATCTTAAGAAAAAGTTGTAAAATGTGTGTTATATAGAAAAAATAGTGGCCCAAATTTGCAGAGAAATGAATTATGTAAAAACAGTAATCACACAGATGACAATTGAAGTTCAAAGTACCGATGAGGAGAGAGGACGTGAAAGGTAAATGGGACAAAAGTGTAAAATTCTTGTATGGCGCAGGTGGTTCCATTAACGTATAGCAGCCGATGTGAAGGTAAAAAACTTAGTGACCATAAATAAATATGGCAACAAGACTGCAAAGATACATAAGGAAATGCATGCAAAAGATTTAAGATGTTTTGATGGACAAGCAGTTTTATAGCTGAAACTTTTTACTCATTAATGGAAATCAGTGTTTTCTCCTAAATTTTCTGACATTGTCATCACGGTGCCCTCACAAATGCAAGAGAGTACACAGAGAAACAATTATTTCGCTGAAAACAAATGAGTCTACTTGCGGAAGGTGTTCCTCTTTTGGCATTCAAGGATATTACAGAAGAAATTTATTGTACTTAAAATATGATCATAGATCAGGTGATTTTTGTTAGGCTTTAGCTCGATGAGCTAACGACACTTTTTTCCATAAGAGCTTAGGCTTGTAAGAATAGTGTCATTTTTCTCATATTTATATTTAGCACACCTGATATATGGGCTATCTCCTTAGCCCATCCCATCCCAGGCAATTGGGGAATAAAGTTAATTTTAATCCATATGCTTTCTCGAGTTTTAGCTCCTGATTTTTAGACTTGCTCCAATACCATGTTAAATTTGAGCTCGACGAGTTAATCATTGTTTCTAAAATTTTACAATATCTTTTAAATTAATTGTATGGATGAATGTATCTTTTATACTTTAGCAGTTACATTTTACTACCCTTAACAGAAAAAGTATTCACTGGATAAAAAATATCATGTGATCAAGGGAAAAGGGATCAGATATAGTCAAGATATGCTTAGAAGCTGATGGAGGATAGAATGAGAAAAATATTCTTTCCTTTTGCGTCTTGCTTTATATGCTTTATTTTCCTATGACAGTTGTAGTGTAGTAATTATGGAAAATTTAAGAATAAACTAAACTAAGCCCACAGATTTCTCTATGTTGTCATTTGTACTCCATAAACCTGCCTCAGTACCAGGATATTATCTTGATATAAAAGTACTAGATTTCAGGAGGCAATTTTTTGTAGGAGTACATAGACATTCTTTGATGCTATCTTGACTGACATCAGAATTAGGCCCTAAAGTGAATGGAATGAAGAACAAGTCCTCAAAATATATGTAAAATCAATTGACTATATGTGCACCCGACGCTCAGGCACACCACTTAAAGTCAAGATTTTTGCTTGGTTGTTGAGGCGTGGCAGGATAATCATTCGTGTTACAGAGCCAGATGAGTGCCGGATGTAGAGTCCATATGCGCGTTGTGCATATTGGCAGAGGAGGACATTGCCCATCTTTTCTTCACCTGTCTCATTGTTGGGGGAGGTCTGGCGCCACTTATGGCCCACAAGCATTGATACATTGGAAGTTAAAAGACTTTTTGGAGCTCACTTTGACACTCGGTACACATGTGATATCCTGGGGTGGCGGCGGCCATGGGCCACATCCTTGGCCATCGTGTAGGTGATTTGGCTACTTCGTAACCGCAAAATTTTTCAGCGAGAGAGGTACTATAGAAAGAACATTGTGCACCATGCATCCTTTTTTTATTAGAGTGGGGTTTTGGATAGTTTTCTTTAGCACTCTAAAGCGCTCCGTTTCACACTTGTACTTCCTCTATTTCTTTTATAATACAAACATACAGCAACCATAATATGTAGTTATCTTTTCCTCTCTCAAAAAATATCTAAAACCAATTGGTTTAGAATGTTTAAAATCCAAATGACTCATCTCCAAATTGTCTCACAACTATAACATGAAGAAAAGGCCCCAATATAGAATGTCAGGGGAGCTGACATATTAAGAAACACAGAAAATGTAAAAAATATGTTTTTTAACAATTAATAGATATTGAGAATAAAAAATAGATGATAAATGTTAATTTCAATTTATTACCATCTCAACTTATCGTCATATATAGTTGCAATGAAATAATAAAACGAAGGGAAGATTGATACTCTAAAATAAAGAAAAAAAATACTTAATGTTTACAATGAAAGTAAACAAGAGAGGAAAGCATGAACAAATAGTGGATCTAACCATGATGACACTCTTTTCAAAAATTGGGTAGTATATCAATGATTTTTACCCTGACAAATAGATACAATCATGGAGGGAAAAAGAGAAGAAAGTGAATTTAACCATGATGAAATTCTCTCTTCAATAGCCATGATGACACTCTTCAATAAATAGGTAGTAGATCAATGATTTTTTACCCGGACGAATAGAAGAAAGTGATGAACAGATATGATCATGAGGGAGGAAAAAAGATAATAAAGTAAATTTAGGATGTGATAAATCACATACACTTGGACTTAATTGGTAACCAACACATTTATAAGAGTTTTAATTAAAGTATGATAAATAAAGTTGATTCATTAATTTGGGAGTCAAATATATTTATAATTAATGTGTGTGTTAATGAACCAATTTATTTTCGGTTGTACCGAATATATTGAAAATTGGGAAAAGGTGGTGGTGCGAAAAAAGGCCCCTACCACCCCGTCCTCCACCACCACACACCCCCAAATCCTACATGGTTCGGTCCCTGCTAACATGTATATGCGAATATCATAAGATATATTCAGTGCATGTTGTCGTCTAGTTGTTGCAATCTGCATGCACTTGCATATTATACTCAGATTTCTCGGTTTGTCTCAAAAGACAAACTTGATGGGGGTACCTTTTCACTTTTGTATATATTTCAAATTTACGATGAAGTACTGCCTCATCTTTCAAATAAAAAAGAATGAAAGGAGAAATAAGAACATACTTGTAACAGGACTAGAAACAATTATACCCAGAAAATATGGAAATTTGTTATGATTCAATATATGGACTAGGAAATTTATAGTAAAATATAAAGCAGCAGTATGCTTACATTTGCAACAAATAACATGTCCACATTCAAACACCATTTTCTGATTCAGAATCCTCTCATGACATATAGGACAGGTCTCATCATCTTCCCTTTGAATAGTCCCATTTCCCACTGCATCAGGAGTTAAACCAGTTGAATCTTGAGACCTTGATAACAATTTAAGGTTCTTATTTTGCACATTCATACTCGATAGAACCATTCCCTAGAAGAAAAACATATAGTCAGTGACAGAGTGCTGCAGAATGATGTGCCATCACTAAATAATAATAAATTTAATGCAAGGTAAACTCATAGCTTTCCTTCCCAAGAAAAAGATATTATAACATTTTGGATACAATGCATGAAATGACAAAGTAATTATTGTAATAAGGAATTCTTTTCATGTAGACACAGTGATGTAGAATGAAGAAACTCATGGGCATTCTGCCTTATAGTCATTACTCTTTAGTTTCATGGGCCTTTAGCCCATTAGTTTGGTTTTTAAGCCTTCTGATTAGTTTTCCTTTTCCTTTTATTAGGTTTCCATGTTATGATTATATGGGAGTTTAGAACTCTATATAAACCCCATAGGATTGTAATAGAAACAGATTTGGATGAATAAAATTCTGTTTCAGTTTATTCCTCTCTTAAGTGGATAATTTAGTTTAGGATTAGGGTTAGCCTACATTACACAGTCTTGGACCTAAATTAACCTGCCATTCTGTTGTTTTTATGAAGAATTTGAAATATTGTATATTAATCAATTTGTGAGTTTACCCATCAAAAAAAGAGCATTTTCATGAGCATATAGATATGTTTGGCCAATGTTTTAATTAAGTTTTTATCCCACAAAAAGTGCTAAAATGGTAGCCCTCATTTAAAGAAACTGATCCAGCTCTGAAACCATCAATGAATAAGATCACAAATACTTTCATCGCCATTGATCAAAACTTGTAATCTTGCTCTTATGATAATTTCTGCAACATTATTTTTTTCCAAAAATCCTTTAAAAAATAATTCTTTAAAAATATGTTACTTTGACATATAATATCTCATTGATGTCCAGGAAAAATATGTTCCAATAGTTTCATTATACATAGTACCTATTTTGTGAGAAGTTTCATTTTACAGATGGAGAGTATCAAATCTTTTTTTTCTAGCTTTTCCTTCACCTTGCTCCTTTTTTTTTTAAATTCATTGTGATTATGACATATCTCAGTCAGGAATTTAGGTGTTTTCAACAATCCTATCAGAGAGGTTCCACCTATGTATATATCTAAACGTTAATGATATTAACATTTTACACAGAAACATATTTTTAGGGGAACAAGCCTGATAACATGTCATTCGTTGCCATGTTTCTCTCTTCTTGTTGTTTCAAGGAGATACTTGAATCATAAGAGCGATGAAGATTCATTATCCAATTTTAATGGATATTTTTATGAAGCCAAGCATATTTTACATGAGTGTTTGCTTAGGTTGCCCTTCATAATTATACTTAATTCTAATTGTCACTTCTATTGTAATGCATTTTTTAGAGTTACTATGAAAGCACTTTTTACTTCATCTACAATCAATGATGACATCATTGAACAATTCTAGGCTATAACATCCATGCCACGTTTTCCTTTTTGAGATTTGGATATCCTTGATTTTAGCATTCATTTGCCTAGTACCATTATCTGTCTTGGTACCAGTGCTATGCAGATGAGTTGCAGAAATAGTTCAGTAACTTCAGTTAACCATCTGAGATCATTGAAAAAGATTTTTATGCAGCGAGAAAAAATACAACAGTTGAGCTTATAGTTCACCTTCAAATATCGGAGTTGTCCCTTTATGCTTTGTAATGATGATAGCGACACAAATTTTTCACTGGACAATTGCATACTAGCTGAGACTATCTCTTCTCTACCAAGCACATTGATAGTAATGGGCTCTTCCTCATCCACTTTAAGATGCAATCTTGTAGAAGCCATTCTAATTTCATCATAAGCACGCAATACTTGTGCTTGAGCTGTTGACAATGACCTTGCTTGAGCATATTCCTTCCGCATTGCCTAGAAATAGACGAGAAAAGATTACAAAGGTGGTAATGCATATATCATCTAGACAACATACATAATTATAAACATAGCTTTGGAGGACAATTCTATTATGGAATATCAACTGATTTCACCTTCTGCCAATATGAATGGACACACTCACCGACACTTTTCCTAGACTAGCGGCATTGTCGGCAAATTTGGCGCATCAGTCTTAGGTTTCTGGACAACCATCTAATGGATCTGGGTATGGATCCTGGACTCCAAAGTTCATATATGGCCTCTTGATCAGTGCATTGTTGAACTAATAGCACTACATGACAATTTCCCCATACCCACCTGGATGATTTCAAGATGATGGATGAGTGTACTCTCTCATCACTTTTATGCATGGGAGTATACTCACGGCTACTCACGAGGAGCCTCTAGCAGACTCAAAGTTGGACTGTCAACGTATTTGGAGTCCTCGTACATCCTCATAGTCAAGTGTTTTGCTTGACTTATGAGGCGTGACGGGAACCTTGCCAAAGTCTACAAGACGAGATAGAAACCCAACACAAATATGTCCTACACCTTATTTAGGTTAGTGGAAGACCTCATCCACCTATTTTTCTAGTGTTCCATGACGGTCAAGGTATGGCAACATACATGTAGCATGATATCGACCCCTCAACAGTGTCCCCTTTCTAGAGCTCACTTCGAGCACTGGGGTTGCAGGGCAGCCAGGGGAGGGGACAACATCGGCAATGTTACTGTTAGATAATGTATTAGGACCTTATGTGTTATGTTTAAGTAATGTATTTATATTTGTTCATTTTTTTCTTTGGTTGAAGTCATGGGTTGCCATAAAGGCATATTAAATAGTTTCTACTTATGTTTAGTGGTCAGTTAGAGTAAGTGTCAGTTAGACTTTAATCAAATACTCTATGTGTTGTATTTAATGTCCAATAGAACTATTAGAAATATGTTTTTCATTGCACCAATTATCTTTCTCTCTATTTTTCTTTAATCAAAAATAGAATTCTATAAAATCATTACAAAACAATGAGTAAGAGTGTGTGAGGATTGAGTGAAACAACATCATATTGGTATCAGAGCTCTAAGCATCTTAAGGGTTGTGGTGATGGATGTTGCAACACCAACTATTGGGTTGACAAGCATTGCTCCTCCAATTTTTGATGGAAGCAATTATCAAATCTAGCAAGTGACGATGAAAGCATTCCTTGAAAGGGATGATCTATGGGAGGTAGTGGAAGATGATTATGAAGCACAACCACTTGGAGAAAATTCAACTATTAATCAGATCAAAGTTCGCAAGGAGAGCACAACCAAAGAGGCTAAGGCAAGAGCAAGTCTTTATGTTGTTAGTCCAGTTATTTTTAATAGGATTATGCATCTGGGTTCGAATCCCATTCTTGACAATGAAAAAATATTTTGTCTCAAAAAAAAAGGATTATGCATCTGAATATGCAAAAGTTGTTTGGGATTTTCTAAAAAAAGCATACGAGGTCAATAAGAAGATAAGGGGAATGAAAGCATTGAAGCTTAAGAAGGAGTTAGAAAGAATGCAAATGAAGGAAACTGAATCAATACAAGACTTTACTAATAAACTCCTAGTTTTAACCAACAAATTGGCAATGTTAGCTACTAATTTTGGAGAGAAAAAACTTATGAGAAGCTTCTATATTCTATACCTGAAAGATTTGAAGTTATTGTAGCATCTCTTGAGAACACAAGAGAAATCTCAGAGATGAAATTTGATGAAGTAGTGAGTGCTCTTCAAGTACAAGAGCAAACGAGGGTACTAAGAAGAGGATATGAGCATATGGAAGATGCAATGATGGATAGAGTGAAGTATGGAAGTGGTGAGAAAAAAAAACAAGACAACCAATTTGGTAGTAAACATAACTGTTATGGAGTCCTGGTGCAACAGATGCACAAGAGAGAAAAAGGAGTGATGAAGCTAGAGCACTGTGGGAAGAAGGGTCACTCCTTTAAGTGTTGGAGAAGGTCAAATGTTAAGTGTGAAGTGTGGGAAGATGGGACACATAGAAAAAATCTACAAAGGAAAGAACCCTCGACAAGGAGAGGCTCAGGGATGAAGTGGATCAATTGTTTGTTGCTTCAGGTTTTGTGTCCCACTTCTCACGTGATGGATGACTTGTAGATAGTGGTTGTTCCAATCACATGTCAGAAAATGAGGCAATATTCATTGAGATTGATAGAACATTGAACAGTAGAGTGAGAATTGGGAATGATTACCTTCTAAAGGTTGAAGAAAAATGTAATGTGTGTTACTTGGAGGCACTGGAGGAGTGAAGTTGATGTTTGATGTCTATTATGTTCCCGAGATAGATCACAATCTTTTGAGTTTTGAGTAGGAAAATTAGTTGAAAAGGACATGAAGATTGTATTTGAGAAGACTGAATGTGTCATTGCAAATGAAGAGGGCAAACTGCTCTTCAAGATTCCTATACAAAATAGAACTTTTGCATTTGATCCTGCGAGTGAAAAGAATATAGCTATGATATGTGTGCAATCTCAGGAGGAGCTGTGATAGAGGAGATTGGGACACTTCCATTACAAGAGATTGCAGTTTATGTAGCAGCATGGTTTAGTTGAAGACATGTCGCAATTGGGAAATGAAGTGTCAGACTATGAAGCATGTTTCCAAGGGAAGCTAGTAAGGAAGGCATTTCAGCTTGAGGGTCAAGGAGAAGCTTCAACTTGTGCACTCAAATGTTTGTGAGCCAATGCTTGAAGAATCTCTTAATAGAAGTAAGCACTTTGCAACATTTATTGATGATTGTACAAGGTTTTGTTAGGTTTACTTTCTTTAACAAAAGTCAGTGAACTTTTGTGCAAGAGGCAGTGAATACTATTGTTTTCTTGTTGAATAGACTCCCAACTAGAACTCTCAACAAGCAAACATCATTTCAAGCATGGTATGACTATAAACCAAAGGTTCGTGAACTGAGAATCTTTGATTGTTTATGCTATTACTTGACTCCTTCAATCAATATAGATAAACTTGATCATAGAAGTGAGGCTGTATTTTTGTGGTGTATAATTCTCAATCTAAAGCCTATAAAGTATATTGTCCAGATGCACAGAAGATAACTATGAGTAGAGATATGATTTTTTGTGAAAATAAAAAATGGGATAAGACAGAGTATACGAAAAAAGAAAGGTTGAAAATAGGAGCATTGAAGTTGAAACTCATCTGCAGAATGAGTGAGTTGATAGAAGATGAGTTGGTTGATCATCTGTTTGTGTGAGGTACAAGATCACTAATAAAGATCTATGCTAGATGTAATGTGGCTTTGTTAGAGCCTGCCACATTTGAGGATGCAAAAGGAAAGGCTAAATGAGTATCAGCTATGAAAGAAGAATTGAGCATGATCAACAAGAACAAGGCATGACAGCTTGTGTCTACACATGATCACAAGAAGACTATAGGTGTCAAATGGGTCTTTAAAACAAAATTGAACTCAAATGGCACATGGAACGATGGACAAGTATAAGCTAGATTGGTTGTGAAGGGATATGCTCAAGTGAGTAGGGTGGACTACTCTGACACGTTTGCTCTACTTGCTCGCATAGATACCATCATATTGCTACTAGTTATTGTTGCTCAGAAAAAGTGGATAATCTATCATCTAGATGTGAAATCAACCTTCCTGAATGGTGATATTTATGAGGACATTTATGTTGAACAACCAGAAGGCTTTGTTGTTAAAGGACAAGAAGATAGGTTTACAAATTGAGGAAAGCCTTGTACGAACTGAATCAAGCTCCTAGAGTATGGTATAGCAGAATTGATTTCTATTTGCACCAGCTTGGATTTAAAAAGATTTTAAGTCACTTTATATTACAAACAAAGTGAGAATGGTCTTCTGATGGTGTTTATTTTTGTTGATTATTTTTTTGTTACAAATGAGAAACAAAGTGAAATAATGAAATTGAAGGTAAACTCGTGAAGAAAATTTGAGATGACAAACTTGTGGAGAATGCCTCATTTTCTAGTCACGGAGATTCATAAAAAAGGTGAAATATTTATCAGCCAGAGGAAATACATCAAAGAGATCCTAAAGCGAGTTGAAATGGAAGAATGCAAGACGGTCACTACTCCTGTTAATCAGAAAGAGAAATTAAACAAGAGTAATGTGCATGATTCTGAGTATGAGAGTTGATATAGAAGACTAGTAGGTTGTCTAATATATCTAGCAACTACTAGACTTGACATTCAATATGCAGTAAGCATAATATCAAGCTTTCTTCTTGTGCAACTGAGGAACATCTTCCTACAACAAAAAGGGTGTTGAGGTACCTGAGAGGGACTCAAAGTTATGTTGTGAATTTTAAATTAGTTCCTGAGATGAAGTTAGTTGGTTTTGTGGATAGTGACTGGGGTGGTTCAGTGGAAGACATGAAAAGCACAACAAATTTTTATTTTTCACTTGGATCAGGTTGGTTCTCATGGAGTTCAAGGAAGCAAGAAGTAGTAGCACAATCGACGGTTGAAGCTGAATTTGTTGTTGCTACTGAAGCTACAAAGCATGTTGTATGGTTTAGAAGTTACTATGTGACTTGAGGTTGCAAAAAATTTTTCCAACAGTGTTGCATGTGGACAATCAGGTTGCAATTGCTCAAAATATAGTCTTTCATGGAGAAACTAAACACTTCAAGTTGAGGTTTTATTATTTGCGTGAGGCACAACAAGAAGAAGAGGTGGAGTTGAAGTATTGCAAGACAAGTGATCAAATAACTAATATCTTCACTAAGCCTCTTGTTGTTGGTCGTTTCAATCAGCAAATTCATGGACTTAGGATGTGTTCAGGTCCCTAATCCAAGGAGGAGAAGTGTTCGATAATATATCAGGACCTGATTTGTTATGTTTAAGTTATGTATTTGTATTTGTTCAGTTTTTTCTTTGGTTAAAGTCATGGGTTGCCATAGAGGCATATTAGACAATTTCTACTTATATTTAATGATCAGTTAGAGTCAGTATCAGTTAGACTTTGGTCAGTTACTCTATGTTGTATTTAATTTTCGTTGGAAACATCAGAAATATGTTTTTCATTGCACCAATTTTCTCTCTCTTTATTTTTCTTCAAACAAAAATAGTTGGAGTGTGAGTGAATTCTATAAAATCATTATAGAATGTCGATTGAGAGCGTGTGAGGATTGAGTGAAACAACAATAGTCTCTGGGGGTCATTTGGCCCATTTGGCTACAACATAACCCCACTATATTGCCCTTCAAAAAAAAAATAACCCTACTATATATACATCCATCTTTTTTTCCTTTGTCCTTTTATTCTGATTTCAAACACACATACGTTTTCATGATTTTAAAGCTCTAGTACAAAACAAAATACATACCCAAGTCTAATAGTCATTCTTTCCTTCGTCAAAAAAAATCTTTCAGTCAATACTAAGATGTGATAAGAAAGTTCTTGACTTCTTGTGAGATCACTTAAGAAATTTGAGAGGGAGAGAGGAAAGGATGACTACAAAGTGTAGCCACTCAAAGTCAGGATATTCGCCTGGCTTATGAGGCGGGGAAGACTACTCACTCGAGCCTACGGGGCAAGATGGGCGCCGAAGGAAGACACCACATGTGTTTTATGCGGGTTGGCGGAAGAGGACATCAATCATATTTTCTTCACGTGCCCTATCTCCATGGAGGTATGGCGCCACCTACGGCCTGTGGGAGTTGATGCAGCAGCTTTTGATGTCTTTTGGAGTTCACTACGTACATGCGGCAAGTCAAACTCTTTGGGAGGGCGGCGGCCATGGGCCACAGCACTGGTCACCACATGGGTGATCTGGTTACAGTGCAACCGCACCATTTTCGAGGGAGAGAGATGCTATAGTGAGAAAGAATATTGTGCATCACGCAACTACTCTTATTAGAGAGTGGGGTTTTGGATAGTTTTTGTTTTTTTAGGAGGGCACCCTAATGGCCCCAACACACATGTAAATAGTTCATATTCTTACTTCCAATACAAATGGATGTCTACCGAAGCGTGTAGCCATCCTTTCCCTTTTCAGAAAAAAAGTATCCATCTGTATGTAGTAAAACCAAATTGAGAAAACAAGTGTGTATAGGAACTACAGATAACGTAGCTACCCGAAAACAAAATGAAAATCAGAAAAATATGTCTGCAACTGTATTCTCTCAACAAAATACATGGTGTACAATATTCTCAAATAGAATCTCCCCTTCCCCAAAAAAAAAATCGTGTGGTTACGCTGCAATGAAGTTCCTTGCTATGAGCGTCTTAACTTTTATACCATCACAATTTTCTAGATTCCGACAAATCGACGTTAGCTTGTGACTTTCCATTCACAAAAGGAAAAAATCTTAAGTGGTATGGCAAGACTCACCCCTTAACTGCTGCTTCACATAATTGTTTACTGTATTTTAACAGTACCAGTGAGTGATAATATTCCACAAGGTATGATGACCTGGGATCCTAATAAGTTCTTGTAATGCTTATGTCTCAACATCAGATGATATAATTCAACAAATTTTAAGAGCCTAAAGACCATGGTCAAATATCAAATTCGTTCATCATGCATAAATACCGGATGGCTAAATGAAAATCTTTTCAAAATTAATTACATATGGGAAAGGAAACACATAGTGAATATTATATGTGACAGATTGCAGGCAAGACAGATGAACAATTTAGATGATGAATCTGATAATAAGATATGAAAGTTGTCATTAAAATTTTCAGTTCTCAGATTTTCTGAAATAAAAGAGATTGTCGGTACACCTTCTTTACGAGTTAAAAGCATTTTTGCCTTGGCAAATAAATGATAGTTGATAAGTTCAAGCTCTTATAAGCTATTGTGTTACGTGTTTGGATAAAAATGTTGATAGTAATAATAAGTAGTTACGTGTTTGGATAAAAATGCACTGAGATAAGGATGGAGAGGTCCATGGTTCGATTCCTTCTAACCACACACTTTTGACCAGCAGTGTTATATGGTAGTGAATGTTGGGCTATGAAGGGACAACATGAACATAAAGTGGGGGCAGCTGAAATGAGGATGTTGAAATGGATGTGTGGTCATACTAGAAAGGATAAGTTTAGGAATGATCATATACATGAACGAGTCGGAATGGCCCCTATTAACGAGAAGATGATAGAGAATCGCTTGAGGTAGTTTGGTCATGTTCAGAGAGGCCATTAGATGCGCAAGGAGGGTAGATCAAACAATTTGGAGTTCGATTAAAAGAGGGGGAGGCAGGCCAAGGCGAACACTTGACGAGCTAATAGAACGAGACCTATTGGCGAATAATATACCTAAAGATTTGGTTACTGATAGAGCGCAATGGTGTCATATGATCCATGTAGCCGACCCCACCTAGTGGGATAAGACTTTGTTGTTGTTGTGTTTGGATAAAAATGTTGATAATAATTTTAAGTTGTTTTAATGCTTGGTAAATAAACTACCGTTAAGTTCTTACTACTAAAATACCCTTTATAATTAATTTGAAAATTAAAGTTTACATATATCTAATTTAAATTAAGGATCTTAGGTATATGATTTATATTTAAGTATCATAATTACATAATTTAATATATATACATATATATTAAGTTTTGGTAATTAATTGGACTAACAAAAAATTAGAAAAAAAATAGGGGAGGGTTGCAATGCCCTCCCCGTTGCAAAACTAGGGGAAGGGCACCACTCTCCTCCAAATCGATTTGGAGGAGGGTGGCGGCCAACATCCTCCTTTAGATCTCGAGGAGAGTGACAGTCGCCACCATCCTTAAACGAGCAGCCATAGTCCTAGTAATTGGCGGCGCCGGCATGATGATGGTGGCACCGTCGACTGAGTGAGCGGAAGAGAGATGAGAGAACGAGGGAAACGAAGAGGCAAACATAAGTATATTTTTTGCAATTTATAAGGGTAATAGGGTAAATTAATTGGTCAAACATGTTGGCTTATTAGCTCTAAAAGAAATAAGCTAGGGTGACCTGCTTTTTTCTGTTGATAAGATGGTCAATAAGTCAGTCAAACTGACTATCAGCCAAATTTTATTTTTACCAATCAAGCAGATTTTGACATTTCGGCTGACAAGTTCTTTTGACCAACTTATCAGCCCATCCAAACACACTCTAAGAGTGCTGCTAAAAGATGGCAACTGCTACAACATGAACAAACAATATGCTCCTTTAGGTTATTCATAAAGCAAGTGTGAACACAATTTGGGAATGCAATCATGCTTCCTTAAGCATAAGAATGTACCTCAAAGAGAAGTAAGTGTTTCCTTGCAGATTCCATATTCTTTCTTCCTAAGACTTCCTTTGAACAACTCTTTATGACTTTAAGAATAATCTCAAGTTGAGATGGGACCTTCAAAACCTGGATCAGCGAAAAAATCATGTAATGGTACAAGATAACAAGGTCTGGTCCTAAATGTGGTATCAATTTTAGAACCATTAATTATTATATGTGATAGCAGATGTGCATGCATTACCAGACATTGGAGCTTCTGCTTGTTATGAGGAACATAAAGGCTGCAAGTGTATTAATCTCTAGGCATGAAAATTAAAATAGAACTAACAAAACATGAGCTACATTTAAAAAATATTATAAAAACTGCAAAGCACAAGCAGCTGAAATCTAAGCTCCAGGCATATTAGGTGGTAAGATAAAAGTAAAAACAAAAGAAAAGATGAAAGTTGTTCCATAAAGTTAAATTAGAGTAGAGAAACAGCATAAATTAAATCATTTTCAGAACTGTAGAACAGATTGTAATATCACCTGAATGTTCCCAGAAACATGCCGTTGTTTATCGTCTTTATGCACATTCTGAAATTATGTTCTTTTGTTACGGAAGAAAAAAGAGTTTAACTCAAGGTTTCGCTTTTGGAAGTCCAATGCTTCCTCAACTGAGGCAATAGTGGCATTGTTATTTACTTTTCTCACAAATGATAACCGAGCCTCATATGCCTATAATCATGTATAAATCAGTGTTATAGAATAACATTTTGTGTAAGTATTAATTGAGTGGAACCGGCAAATAAACCAACCTGGAATAGCCCATCCAATTCACAATGAATGCATAGAGGACCATAACCATCATAACACTTTGGACAGTACCTAATACGCGCAACATCATCATCCTTTGGATTATCCATTGTTTGATCTATCTCTCTAAGCCGATCAAGTAATACCTTCCTAGCACTCTGCAAAGAATCTAGACCAGTCTGGATGGAATATAATAAAGTACTAGCACTTCTGAACCTAAATCCAGAAATCAAATTATCATGTATCAGCAAGCACAGTTATAAGCATTGATATAAAGGAGACAGTGATGCAGGATAATTATTCCACTACTAGAAATGAGTGAGCCTGCTAATATGAAGGTACCCACTACTCAAAATCATCAAGATTTAAATACCTACATAACCTGATTGTACTTTTTTTCCTAAATATCTTCACATGTTTTAACTTACACACTAACAGTACATACCAGTCTACAAAAAACACAGTACATACCAGTCCATGCTTTATTCTACCGACATCCACCATGGAGGAGCCTAAAATATTATCGAAGAGAAAAAACAGCCTAAATGTACTTTTGGATTGGACCAGTGTGCAGTCAATATGGTATTTTTTTGGTTTTAAAATCTTAGTAATCCATGATACATCAATCAAATTATTGATACTACCGTAGAATAAAAATACCAATAATACAAAGATGGAATGGATAATCAACCTGACAATAATTTGCTAGTCTAATTAAGAGTCATGCAACCAATAACTTTCCCCCAAAACTTAACCTCCTAAGAATGTAAGAAGTGAAGGAAAAAATTGATGGCCTGCTATCACTTTGTTCAAAGTCATCCATGTATTAATTCTCATTCTTTATGCAAAAAATAAAGCAATTAGAAACAAAACCTACCTTGATGAAACTCTAGCTGATCCTTCATTATGAGCTACCTTACAGATAGATTGATCAATCTTTCTTATTAACTCCTCGAATGACTCCTTATTCTCATTGATATGATTGAGGGCATCTAACCACCAAGCTGAAGTGTCATTTTGCAATTCCTTATAGGTACTGGAAACCTGGAATAATGATAAAGTTGTGAGCTCAATGCATAGAGATCTCATTATAAAAGGAGAAACAAAAGAACAACAATTGTACATGACTAGTGCTATAATTTGAAGAAATATCTATACAGTTAGTTCATACGTTTAGTTTTTTCACATGACAAAAATTGTAAACGTTAGTCTCTCATGCTGTTATAATTTTCAAATTGAGTGATAAAACTATTTTTTAGAGAGAGTGATAAAAGATAAGATCATCTAACTTCTAGTTGTGACAGGTAATAATACTTGAGAAATCTTTTTCCACACTCCATGTGAAGGGTATTATAGTTTCTTTAATGTATAAGTCGTATCTTACAATCCACTTAAGATACTAATTTTGACATACAATCCATTGAAGACACTACTATCTTACAACTCAGTTTCTTTCTTTAAATTTGAATGAATACAAAAACATTCATAAAGTTACACAGCTTCCTTGTTGAAAATTGTCATGCACAGTTTGCAAGAACTCTAATGCTGATGATATTTTAAGGGAGAAAGAAGACAGCTGCCTAGTGTGAAGATATAACTCAATTATCTTATTTATTTAACAATTTCCATTTAACCTGAAGTCATAACCCTGAAGATCAGTATTGTTTTACCATCATAATAGGATAAAAATGAATAAATGAACGTAGATTATCAAACTATGTCGAGCGTAATACAGAGAAGGAAAAACTAACACCAAGAAATCTTACCTGTAAGAATGAACTGTTGAATTCTTGCTGAACCAAAGACAACTTTGAACTAAAGACAGACAAGTATTTTTCCTTAATCTTTTGAACAGTCTTTCTTAGGCAATCAATATTGTAACATCTTGGTGATACCCGTTGAGCATCATCAACTTCAGTGACTTCTGAGAAATGACAATGACCATCCACTTCTGATTCTTTTTCACCTCTGTTAAATGCAGTAACGGGCAAAGTATCTACAGCAAGTATTTTGCACTGATCCAAAGATGTATTACCTGGATCTGAAACTGGATTGCCGTGCTTGCTGTTTTTTCTCACATAGTACTTTCCAAACCTCCCTGGAACACCTGTTTTTTGTTTCTCAACTCCATTAAGTTCTGATTCTTTTTCACCACTGTTAAATGCAGTGACTGGCAAAGTATCATCAGTAAGCTTTTTGCACTTGTCCAAAGATGTATTATCCAAGTCTGAAACTGGATTATTGTGCTCTCTGATTCTTCTCCTTTTAACATAGTACCTCCCAAATCTTCCTGGAATACATATCTTTTGTTTCTTAACGCCATTAATTTCAAGAGATCGATCTCCAACTTGATGACAAACGCAGTAGTGTGAAGATTCAGAACTCATAGAGAGTAAATCAGCCATATTATGATGGATATGAAGATTCAACAAAGGATCCAAACGGAAGTCATCAGAATTTTCATCAGCTAAGGCCAATGCTTCTCGATAAAATGACACAGCCCGTTTATCATCTTCCTCAATTGTAGCTATCGCAGCTAAACCATTTAGTGAACTAACAATTTTTCGAAGGGCTTCCTCTCCTTCAGTTTTGGCCTTTCCAATAAGAACCTAAGCATAACACCCGAGTTAGAAACCTAAAGTAACATGCCAACTTGCAGACAGTGTAAGCACATGTTCATTGACTCACTTCTAAAATTTCTTCCATGGTTAAAGGATTTTGTTGCAATGAGCAGAGGCCAGAACTCCCGACTTGAGGATGGCAACATGCGTGACGAAGCATCAATAGTGGGCCCAGAAACTTTGCAAATTCACCAGGGGGGAGAAAGGTATTGCAAGAAGCATCAAAACCTAGAACGAATTAGGAAACAGAGTGAATGATAAATCATAGTTTTCCTGAGAGTTTATACTATGAAACCAAAGAACCAACAATTACCAAATAATTGTTCATGCCTACAAATATCATCTTTTAAGCTTTTGATCGTATCATGAGCAAATTTCACACAAGATTCATGTTGCTTCTTATAGAAATGTTCTTCAATTGGTGAAAATGTGAGCCACGTCAAGCATTCCTCTTGTGGTGGCAACTCTAGCTCTTCTGCCACATGTACTTTGGATGAACGCCACATTATTTGCTTAAAGTATTTGTGGACAAATTTCATAGCTGTCAAATCTTTCCTCTGAAATACAAAATATCCAAAGAATTCACACCAAATTATAGGAAAAAAACATAAGGGTGTTTTCCCATTGTTAAGAACCATTGATCAAATTCGATGAGGTGACAAACTAATCTAAATAAACTACATTATAAATAGCTTTTTGAATGACTATGCGCCTTCAGATGATTGACACATTGTTTGCTTAAAGTATTTTTGAAATATTTTCATAGTTGCAAATATCTTTCTTTCAAAATACAAAATACTGGAAGAATTCACCTACAAATCATAGAAAATAAAAACAGATATAAGGTTGTATTTCTACTACTAAGAACTATTGATCTAATTTGAGAAGATCAACTGATCTAAAATAACTATACTACAAATAACCTTCTGAATGACAATAAGTTTTTCATGGAAGTTTGCACCTGAGAAATATAATTAACTGAATAGAAAAATGAGCTATCAATATTCAATAACTCATATGTAGCTCAGGACTACATATAAAAGATTTATAAACTTGCTTTATTCAGGATGACAGATGAAATGATCGGTTGATAGCATATAGACAATGGCCGTGTCAAAAATTCATTGTGTCATTCTTATGAGACAACATACAAATTATTCTATTTTGCATGAGTATTGGCCAACCAAATAGAGGAGAAAAGATTATTAAATGTAGAGTAAATGTTCTCTCTAATAACATTGCTCTGGTATCAAATCCTCATCATGTCCATCTAGTGTGCAATTTTGAGTAAGAATAGAGCAAAATCCACTTCTGAAGCTGCTTCAATATGAGAGATATACTGATATATAAAGCACACCAACGTTTATATTCAACAAAGAAAAAAGGAAAGGGATGACGACAAGATTGTACCACAGTGTAGATAGATTCTTTTATTGTGTAAAGCCGTATACATAATTTATGCCATGTTATGTGTAGGCAAACATAATAGAACATATTTGTCGCTCCCAAATATAATACAGCATATTTGTATGTGCATTGGTTTTTTTTCCCTTTTTCAATACACTTATTTACATATGGATAATGATCTGAATGAGTAAAAACACTTATATTCTATTTAAAGGAAAAAAAAAAGAAAACAGAAATAGCTCTCATTGCACAATATGGTGGCCCAATTAGGGTTCACAAAGTTTCTTCTTACGACAATGAAGTCTGGATCCCCATAATATCACAACTTGCAGGTCCAAAAGCAACGCCAAAAAATGAAAATATCCAGACAATAAAAGCTGTATAGCTACAAAACTAAAGATGTTTAATTGATGCATTAGGACTCCAACAATAGATAGCAGCCTCAGAAAACAAAATCAATTTTGATGCAGAAATTAACTTTTATAAGGTACAGAAAATGTTCAACGTAGATACATTTTCCTTACCTCATATGGATCTCTAAGAACTTCAACCCACCATCTGTATATATCAAAAGGACTTGCTCTAAGGAAACGAAGAAGCCCATATATATCATCAAGCCTGCGTTGTATAGGAGTACCAGTGATACACCAACGGTGTTCAGCATGTATACGCATTGCCATCTCTGTAACTGAAGCTTGGTTGCACTCCACCATCTGTGCCTCATCCAAACATAATCTCCACCAATGTATCCTTGTAAGTAAAGTTGGTACCACAGGATACCTAGAGATAAATTAGAAACATGAATTCCTGTGATGTCTAGTAATGATACATTTATATGTGGTCAAATATGAAATAGCTGTTTGTATTAGTTGTTAATGCTAATTATCTGTTACCCTATAGAATTCAGAACACTCAATTCCTTTCCTTGTCATACAAAAGCAAAAATCAGAGAACTACTTCAGTGACATCTCATTCTCTAAATTTCCATTAATATTTCAACTAAATATTCTTAGTAAAGTGAAGAGTTACATTACATTAAGGAAACAAAATGATGCCTTCCATAGCAATGAAGTAAAACAAACATATACGAAATGAACAACAAACTACAGGTGAAAGGTGAATCAGAATCATCAACTGAACATTCATTGCTTTCCAAAATCATTTCATCATTACACGGTGAGACTTATTGGTCCTGTAGAGGATAAGCATTTCGATGTCTTCTCAATTACTGACAAAGTAACTTAAGGGTCAACCTTAATTACGTTGTGCCATTGGTTTCATCACTTCATTAGAAAATCTGAGTTTCATCTTTGGAAATTTATAAGTCATGGTTAAAAGAGGAAACTTGCATGGCTCCATGAAGACTAATTAAAGAGGAAACTTACATATTACCATGGGTCCCGGAAGACTAAGTATACTATTTCCTATTCAAAACTATCTATTGTGAAGAAAAGAAAACAAAAGAATTAGCAAGTTTAATAGACGTTATACCTCTTTTGAAATCTTAGGAAGTGACGATCACCATTGTGCCTATCAGAATCATGCGACAAATCTTCTCTTAGAGTATCATATGTTGTCAAGACAATGTCAGAATCAGCTACCTCACTCATTTGAGTTCTCAAATTAGCCAAAGAATCCAGACTCTTTGCGCCCTCATAAATGCAAATCTTGACAGAGCCATCTCGCGTATGACTACAGCAAAATCAACAAAAGGCAACCACATCTGCTTTAAGTTTATGCAACAAGAGAGGAAACATAAAAGAAAAGAACAGTAACTGCTAGTCAAGAAAAGAATATAACATAATTTGATTTGTTTCCATTTACCCCTCATATGTTATGGCTTATTTTCACTTTCATCCCTAAATTAAGGAATTATCTGTTATCTTCCTTTAATTATTAAAGCTTTTCACTCTACCCTCATCAATATTTGTGTTAGCTTTCTTCCTTTTTATTTATCCAATTGTGTTTTTACCTTTTATTATCATTTGAAGTTAAATTTAAAAAAAAAATCTAAAAAAAACGCATTTGGAAATTTAAATGTCAAAAGAAAATTAAGAATAAATGTTTTAGTTTTAAAAGTATATATTTTTAAAATTTATTGTTATCTATTCCAATTGATAATAAAGGGTACAAACGTAATTGGATAAACAAAAGAAAGAAATTAGCACAATTTTTTTCTTCTAAAAGAAAATTAGCAGAAAAGCCGAGGTGGGGAAGAGTGGAAAAACTTTGATAGTTCAGGGAAGGCAAATGGTTAATTTCTTTGTTTAGGGGTAAAAGTGTATATAATCTATTTTTTTTAAAAGGTTATAAGATATAGCTTAGGAGAGTTAAATGGAAATAACCTGTAAGTACTATAAAAGAAAGATGTAGATAGTCAGAATTATACGAACTACTTGTTTAAACTAGTTTATGGACGTTAAACTTTGGGAAAGCCTCCTAAAAGCTAACGGTCATTGATGTATTATCACATCATCACCCTTTTAATAAAGACAAAGAGCAAAGACAGCACTCAGCGATTCTGCTCAAACTTAAGTTTCCAATTCGTCTATAAGTTGAAATTGTAGCCGAAATGAAAATGTTGGAGAATAAAAGAAAGGATTAAAGATGGAAATACTTGGAAGAAAGTATGTGTGACCCGTACAATCTGAGTGAAGATTCGTTTGGATGTTCTATGCCCTCAAAAGTGCAAAAACGAGAATTTCATATGATGGAGTAAAATGTTAAGAAGCTTACCTAAATTAATTGTTTCAAAATTGTAAGAAAGTCCAAAACTATATGAACCACAAGAAATTATAAACATGATACTACAAAATAAGAAAGGGGATCCAGTTAATCACCCTAAGTAGGCTGAAATTAAAGCTAGTTAAGTTACATTCAAAATGGTAGAGAGAATAGACTGAAATATATGTTTTATACTGTTAAAAATGCTCCGATCAGATAATGAAGTATGGTTTAGTTCTTTTTTAATAGGAACTTGAACTTTAAATTAAGAAAATTCAGTGTCATCATCTATTACCATGAAAACATATTAGCAGAGTAAATTGAAGATCATACCGAATTATTTCTGAATTCCACTGAGACAATATAGGAGCTGGGCATATTATAAGTGTTGCTCTGGTGTTTCTCTTAGTTTTACTAGCTTCAATGAGTTCTGAGCACAGAGAGCATATATATTCATCATCAGTTTTATGTATCTCAGCATCATCCTTCTTCTTCCTGCTATTCTTTTTGTGGGAACTTCTTTCTTTTTTGGCACGAAGGATTTGAGGAACTTTTTTCTTTGGCATATAACCAACGCAATCAGCATGCTGCCAAGCATCACATAAATCGCATTGCACCCAGGACCCTTCATAATTGGAACTCGCACTAGCAGCTCCACAAATACACTCGACACGCTCTAGTTTTTGTCTTTTTATTTCATTGGATACATCTTGAGTCAGATCCTCATAAATGAAGGACTCTTCTGAAGTTGTCCAACGATGAGCAAAGATGCATGCCAGCAATTCAACAGTTTTGCCTAAGCCCATCTCATCTTTGGTTGGCAAATCACAAATAAAGAAGTTAAATAAACAGATCAAATCTTGATTATGTTAACACAACATAAATTGCCTACTCACCAGCCAGGATCCCACCAGACACCTCTGATAAAGTGGAGTCAGGACTCAATGATATACTTCCACTGAAACAAAACCATCCAAGATATAAATAACAACTAAAGCATACTTGGTTACCAGCTATGTAAAACATGAAATGGTACAGAACTCACACCTCCGAAACTTTGTAAATACATAATATGTTAAATTGCATTAAAAGTTCTACAAAGTATAAAAATGAATTACTGTCTACATCATACAAAAGACTAAAGTATATTTGACATAGAATGGACATCATCAGCTTGTCTTCATTTAGATTTTGATTAACAGAGGGCAACTTCCTTATTAAATGAATCTACTATGCCTCCATTGCATTTTTATCAGATGCTTCCTTATTGCAAACACCATAATCGATCGAAGTATATATGAATTCCAAGGAGTACGTCCATACAGAACTTAGATACAGTCAACAAGAGTCGGTTATACATTTTTGTGACACACATATTGCAATATAATAAGAACTATTTTGACATTTTAGAAGCTTTGAGCTGTGATCTTGACCTCTAACTTTCCCCATGTTAGTCATACAGACTAGGATTAATTGGTTTGTGCTCCCACAATTTGCATTTTTAAGTATGTATATGTCTAATTTAACAAAGACAAAGCAATGATGTAAGATTATTTCTAGCAGGGGGACCTTCAGAAATTTCTAGCCGGGGTCTTTCATCTCTCAAAATTTTCAAGGTTCTCTATTTCCAAATCTGTTCTCTTACTGATGATTCAAAAGCATCATGTTCCATCCAAACTTAGCAAAGCATCATTTTTTCTTTAAATAAATTTGGAGGATTACAGAAAAGATATCTAAAAGTTAATAACCTTTTGGGTAAGAACCATTAGATGACACTTCGCATGTTGACTTAATAAATTCTACCTGAAGGGATTGTAGAACATGCTTGAACTTCTATCAAGAAAAACAACAGGCACAGAGTATGGTGCAGCTAACTGCCCTCCTCTATGCTCCTCTGAAGATCTGATAACTCGTTTTTCTTGTTGAACCATCCAAAATGCTGCACGACGTTGGTATGGTCTTAGATGAGGAAGCAAGTCAGGAAGTTCTTCATCCAGCATAGTCTCCTCTCTTAAAATCAAAGGAAACTCATAAAGTAATTCAATCAAGAAAGAGTCACACATCAAAGGAGAATTAAAAAGTTGCATGTATCCAAAATCCAAGGTTTACACTGACAAATTTATGTACCCAAGCAGAAAATTAGACAATAATCATCAAAGAAAACTATCTTCATAAATTTGATAAACAAAAGACAATCTAAATTCCTATCCCTTTATTCAAATGTAATATTCCGTAGCAGATAAATTATGGGATCAAAGCAACATCATTGACGAAAATAATCAAAGTGCTTCTAAGTTTTCATCAACATAAGTACTCACCCTGATGGTCTAATAGCTTCGTAGAAGCTAGTTACATCAAAAGGACTCCGCTTGTTCTGAATGAAAGTATCAGCTTCGTCCACCTTAGTGTTAGGCCCCTCTGTACCATAAATAGTTTCTGAAGTGGTAACCTCAGGTCTTAACCAATTCATGACATTCATTATACTTTTCCTCCAAGGAGACCTTGTAATTTCGAGAAGAGAGTCACATGCATCAAAAGCACTTTTTAGGACCTCTATCCTAAATCTGATGAATGGAACTTCATTTATGCCTTCAATCCTGCAAAGAAGTCTCAACGAAACAAACTTCAAACTAACTAAGTGCACAAGACCAGAAACACTTTGATCTGGCCCATCAAATGCACCGGAGAAAAGTACTCTGTGAGATTCAATGTCCTCTGAATTATGACTTTCTAAACTGAGACACTCTATAAATATATTGTCTCTTGCATCTAGCACAGGCCATTGACCTAGCCTAAGGCTTCCTTCATTCACATTATACACGCAAAATCGCAATGAATACTTGCAGTTCGCCAACCTATCACCAAGTGATGCATAATCGACTATTGTATCAGAAAATCTAACATCGTTTAGAAGGACTTCAGCTATATCAAAATGCTCATCAGACGTCCAATTGCTCTCATCTACATCAACATAAAGAGGCTTCTTAAACTCATGCACCTCGCTATTTTTATCCCCGTCCACTTCTTTGTTACAATAACCATCGTTGGAATTTTCTGCCTTACTGCAGCTTGCAGCATTGATTCCATTTACAAACCCTCCAGAACGAATCGGCTGGGACTTCTTTCTTCCCATTCTGTTGACTAAGAGGGTCACAACAAAACCACAAAATTCAGTTAAAGAATAAAGATAATATCTGCAATAAAATAAGAAGAGCGACAAAATGAGCGAACCAACAATGCAAAGTGAGCGAATTGCTTAAACAATTGAAAAAAAAAAGTGATCTTGAAGGTACTCCTTTCACAACTAGAATAGTTAAAACCAAGAAACTCAAATAACACTGATTCGGATGATGAAGAATGCCAAAGTTCCAAACTTTTTTACGAGAAACTAAGCATGCAACTCCTCAAAAATCAAGCACTGAGAGATCAACCCACGCAAAACCAGAAGACATGCGATAAGAATCGAATTCCAAGCATGCAACTCCATTCACTGAGAAAAACAAAAATCAAATTGAGAACCCTAAACAACTCAAAAGAAATTGAGTCGAAATATATACCACCAACCCGTATAAAAAATCTGAGCAAGAAGAAAGGAAAGAAAAGACAAAAAGGTGAAGATTGCAAGCAAAACACTGAGAGGAAGTGAACTATTAGCATGAAAACATCTAAAAATTCCCAAAATGATCACCTGAGAAGAGAGATCTCGCGCTTGACGCACAAAAATTGGGCGCATAGAGCGTCCAGAGGAGTACTACGAGAGGAATTGAGAGGGAGAGCGCAAGGAGAAGTTTGAGAGCTCTCCATTTCAATTAAATATTGGTGTAGCCTGAGAAGGGTATCATGGTCATTTCAATGTTCGAGAGCTGCTGAAGTGGGCATCACCGTTCGCGCTGCTCGAAGATTCGTGCTTGAAGTGTTCACAGGCCCATTGGATGTCCGACACGTGGGCGGTGGCATGTCGTTGCCTGTTATTGAGAGGTTTGTTGCTGGCCGGTTCGGTTCAGTGTCACCTAATCCGAACCGGAGACCAAACCAACCCATCATTAAAGCAATATATCCAGGTTAATGCACTACTCTTGAATAGGTTCATGAACTTTATATTATCTGGAAAGTTATGGCCAATACCTGCCTTATTCTTATTCTTGGATGCATTTTTCCTTTATCATATCATCATTAAATGTGTCATTATCCTGGCCAGTAATAAATTGATTTAAGAAGTCTGTGTTTCTGTTGGGCCTTGGATAACTATGAGGAAAAAAAGAAAAAAAATAGGTGTTAAAATAATTAGACTTATCATTTCAATTCAAAGTAAATAATTTTTTTTTTCATCATAGTTGTTTTATTTCTTTTTATACAGGTCTCTGGTGTATGCGTATATATTATAGGGATTAATGTGCCAAGAGATTAGCAAAATTCAGCATCCATACGGAGGAGCGTATCTTAATTATTGATGGAAAGATCGACAATTGATTTTACAAGTTAAAGAGAATGATTATCTATGTCGTTCTTCGATGATTCAGATTTGATTTTGTATGATAGAATTTTAGCACACGAGATCTAGGCAAGTCGATGGCTAGATCTCGTTTCCCTAAAATTCTATCATACAAAATCAAATTTAGATCGTCGAGGAAAAAGAGATGGCACAAATTATTTTTCTTCCTAATTTATTAAATTAATCATCGATCTTTCCAACGATCGAGATGCGCTATGTAAGGATGCTAAATTTTGCGCTCTTTAGCATATATATTTTATTTTATCTGAATTAATAATATCTTGTTGTAGTATAATATAAGAAACTTTCTTTTATAATGTTTAAAAGATTGATAGATACTATTTGATTTGTTATAGTTTCTTTTTATCCAATAAACAAGGAAAATATTTTTTTAAGTTTATTTAAAATGATACTTGTATTTTGAAGAGTGATATTCAAGTTTAAGATATGTGATACAATAAAATAGTGTATTTTGAATTTATTTTACTAATAAGTAATAGTTATTATGATGATTTAATTCTCCTTAAGAGTAACTCATTAATATGAACTGATAGCCAGCTCATTCCGATAAATAGAAAAATGATAAAACTTGGAAGTATAGGAGAGGAAAAAATCTTTAAAACGCAAATCCTCGTAAACAAAATTTAATAGTTTTCCGGGAAAAAAATTATCTACTTCAAAAAAAAATTTCGACGTTTAAAATCGTTAACTAATTCATTTGTTTCACTCTCAAAAACAATAGTGTTGTTTTACGATGGGTGACCTTCTCTATGTTTTTTGTACTATTAAACATTACTTTTTGTTAGGATTAAATTAGAACGTGCCTATTGTTCTTCAAAAAAAAAGTATTATTTATTCACATTTGTACTTATTAGTTATTGATACTTTTACCCTTAAATAATAAAATAAAATAACAATAGTGTTTTCTAAAATGATCGACCCTTGGACTAAAGGTGCAAAAGGAGTCATTAATTAGTTGTAAATGCATACTTTTGTCTTGTTGTATTAATTACCAATAATGAAAACAGTTGAAAAAAAACATGAACATTAATGCAAATAGATAATTGTTTTGTTTCGTTGACCAATTTAGTTGATAAGTAGATTAAACTTCAGAACCAAAGATCTTAATTTAAATAGTCACTATTAAGAAAAAAACAATTAACAATGGTTCATTTTTTATTATATAATATGTAAATTACATTATAAATTGTATATCCGATGCAGTATGATTTGATTAATTAAGTATATATGCATTTAATTATTTAAATATATGCAAAAGTATGTTACATATTCAGGCACAATTTGGCCATTTTGTTCAATTAGTTTAAGGGAAATGTTATGCAACACAAAAGCAATCGCATTATATGCACATGTATATAATGGTAGTTAGACATAGAACTGTTCCTAGAATCATATTGTACATACACAAAACTAAGAAACGAACCATTTTGTCGATATGATGGGAAAAAATCACCCTTAAAAACATATGACAGCATATCTACGCTGATCCATAAAGACCATGAATCTATACATGTATAGTACAAGAAAAAACAATGAGATTCAGGGTGCCGACAGTCGCAGATTACGAACTTCAAAACATCAGATATCGATGTAATCTAAGTTACACATAATCTGAGACTGTTCTGTGCATTCCTTACTTGCACAGATCTTATATTTCCCCATAAATCTACCAATAAAAAATCTATCATATAAAGAACTATCTTCCCTACTAGTTTTCCTAAAAAATTGGACTATGAATGAACTTCCCTAAGTTTCATTCCTATGGACATTTTGGTTTCATCATCTCTTGACCAGGATTTACTGCATGTACCGATTCCTCGGCAATCCATGATGACTGAAAACTCCTCCCGCTGTTCTCAGTCCCTTGGGCGACTCATCTGTATCTTGAATTTTGATGAAATTTGGATAATTCTTTCTTACTGAATGTTGAGGAATGTATATTTCCTTTCCTTTCATTCTGTTTCGTACGTATCCTTCCTCGGATACCCTTCTAGATTGCGGCGTACCCGGATCCGTGCTTTCAAATCCTTCATCAGTATCACTGTATTGATATAAGATTTGACTAGCTGAACCATATCCCATAAGGCGATGAAGCTTGCCATTTTTCAGTACCATGGAACCAGAAGAATTCCTTGACACATGTAGTGGTGATTCAATGTCTGCTGAATAGATCAATCCGTTAGAAAGGCCATACTCTTCATAATAAGAAACTGGATCCCATTGTTGATTATCCTTTAAGTGAGACACTCCATGTTCCAGAATAATGCCATTACTACTGTCAACCTTACTGGGTGGACGACTTACCTCATTAGGTGTCTCTTGGATTGATGTCTGCAGGGCACTGCAGTTTCTGGCTCTGAACGAAAACTTCAGCGTCTTATAACAAGCACCACATTGCAACCTATAAAACTGCTTCCTTGTTACAAGAAAATCCAGTGGCAACTGAAGCAACTCCATACAATTGTAGCAGACGACAAATGGTGCACCTCCTAGAGCAGGTCGACAGTGATGCTTGGCGTGTTTCCTTTTTTCCTCATGATCTGACTTCTCTTGCTGTTGAGCATGCTTCTGAGCCTTGTCGTTGGAATGGTTTGGCATAGTATTAGAACAAGCCCGACAGAAGCCATTGCTACATAAGATATTCTGTGAAGTTTTAGGAGGCTTTTGACAACCCTCATGGAGACAATGCAAGCAAGTGCCAGGAGGTAGCAATGAAGCAATTTGAGCAAATTTACATTGTTGCTGAAAATTCTCTCTTTGCTTGTGTGTTTTGAGTTGATCGTGAACTAAGTCAAATCTTTGGTGTTTATCACGTATCTCTTCACGGGTGCCTCCAATGTGAGATTTGCCTTCCACAGACACATGAAATAAGTCGTTTATTTCATATCTCAGTTCATCAACCTTCCTCAATATCTCCAATCGAACATGCTCTAGGGAATCAAGCTCAGGTGGTGAACTTACTCTTTTAGCATCTTGTGTCTCCTCGTTTAAGACTTTGTCTTTAACAGGAAATCTCAAAGACCCATCAATTTTAGGTTCCAACTGGTTCTTCACAGAACGGAAATTTTCAGAGTGAAGTGAGGTATCTTTCTGTTTGCGAGATTTGTATTTAGAAGGTGAAGAAACTGTGCTGGTGTCAGCTGGCTTGTAGCTCCCATTTAGCAACTTTGTTGGTAAATCATCAGCTTGAATTCCAGATTCAACTTCGACTGTTATCGCATTAACCACCAAGTTTTCTCCTTTGGCTTTGTTGGTATTGGTAACAACTGATTCCGGGCTGGAAGTAGCACCATTCTGGGCATGATGATCATGACCACCATCTCCGGAAAACACTTTATCGCCATAAGTGCGAGATTTCCTCATAGATGACTCCAAGTTGTTTCCATGCCTAACACTGTGGAAAACAGTGTCTTTGTTTGAGGCAAAATCGGGGCTAGTAGATTCTGCAGAATGTAGTCTTCTATCAACATTTAAACCTTCATGACCTACTTGACCAAGCTTTCGGGACTTCTCAACTTCAATATTAAGGTTGCCATCTTCTTTGATTTCAAGCATGTGATCTGTAGCAACATTTGACAAGTCTGATTCATTTCTTTCAGCTTCAGGTTGAATAGCAGGTTTAGGAATGCGCTTAGCCGAGCCTTTATCATCCACACTACATTCTTCGATCTCCGATGATTCAATTTTCAAAGGATGATTGCTCAAAGGAAGTGGTTGAGCTGACTGATCATTCGTTTCTGCTTCCTTTATTCCATTTTCCACCTCTGTGGACAAAGGACTTGTTTCAGTCAAAGGTGGCAAACTGTTCTCCAGTGCACCACTACCCAGTGCGCTAGAATTGCCTAGAATTGATCCCGCATTTTCTTTAATAAAACTATATTTTGCTGCATAAGAGGGAAAAAACTAGTCAAAAAAACTAATTCTGCATATATAACAGAGAAACCTTATATATTGGACACAATCAGCACAAAGTATACCTCGAAGGATTTTGCCGCATCCACCACATGCGTAGACAGGAATGTCAACAGGCTCTGGAAGAATCTTAAGACATTTTGGACACCTTACGCGGCGGACACCACGAATTGCACTAGCCATGATTTTGCAATGCCCAAACTAAATCCAAGTCGAAATGTAGAGCAGACAGAATTTTGCTGGAAAATGCTGCCTTAGATGACTTTATTGCCAGTTCTAATAGAAGGCCATATAATAGCTCTAAAAGAATTCTCAGATCTCCTGGTAGACCTGGACCACTCCGATTGCGTAGCACTGATGTTTTCTGATCATCAAACATAGATATGGCTAGGTAAGAATATAAATACATCTGATTTAATATTCATATGTTAATTTCAGCATTACATTTTAAAAGAATTATACAAAAATCTGTCAAAAAACAATTACATTAGAATACTATTTGATGGTCTCAAGATTCCCATTGGCAGTGGATCCCAAAGCCATAAGCAAATAGTGACAATTCAATTCTGTTCACAGGTCGACCTGACAGAATTTATGAACCCAACAGGATTGCGACTAATAATCAAAGCTCCAATTCATGATATAGTCTCTTTCGAATAACATGATCAACTCTAAGAACACAACAATAGAATGAATCTCTCAGTGACGCCACAATTTAACTTCTGAATGAACCAAGGAAGTCAAGCTTGATTACTGCCAAGTAACTAGAATGCAGTAAAGTCCTTCGAATTCGCTGCAAAGCACTCGTTTTTTATTCTAAACCATGTACATGAATTGAAGCTCATAAAAGATGAAATTAATGATTACCCACTAGTCTCACATGATGACCTCCCTAAAGATCCCCAGAAAATGCAGGCAATCTTATTTTTTGGGTAAAAGATCAGTGAATGGAAAGCTGATGGAAAACAAAGAATAAAAAGTGATTACATAGAGAAGAAAAGGAATTGGTCAGGCAACTGGTAGAAAAATTCTCAGAGATTAAAAAACTTTAAAGAAAGCTAAATAAAACACCAGAGAGTAAAGTTAAATAGTGAACAAAAACCAAGTTCTGACCACAAGACTGGGATACATTGCGGTCAGAGGCTTTACCGAGAACAAGTTACCAAAGGTCCAGAGGAAACCAAAAAGTGAGAGACGAGAAGACTTCTGACAAGAAAGAAATTGGATACCTTGTGATCAGAGGCGTTTCCTTCTTCCCCTTTCCTCGCTCCTCCTACGTTGTTCCTTCTCGAGCTGCTGCTTTCACTGTATGTGCGTGTCACACAGAGAGAGAGAGAGAGAGAGAGAGAGAGAGAGAGAGAGAGAGAGAGATGTTAGAGAGAAGGACGAGATTGGAACTTGGAACGCAATCGGAAGGACTAAAATATAAAAGCAGGAGTGGTGGTGATTGTAGGAGGAGGAGGAGGGAGGAGGAGTGGGGCCCGTTTGACCTCTTCCAACGTTACTTTAGATGCTGTTCGATGGTTTGACCGCGGACGAGTCAACAGGGGAGACCGCGTCCAGGTGGGGTCCGTCAATGCCTAATAGATTTGCTTACGCGTCGTTGCTCACGCTCTTTGTCGGAAACCCACGAACTTTACTTGCACACGTAAATATAAGTACTTGTGTCCGATGTGAAAGGGCTGAAATAATTCGAAAACCGTGTACACTTTTATCTAAAATACGTAGCACCATGAAAAAAAAGCAAGATAAAGTTAACTATATTTTATGTTTCTAACTAACAAAATATTATAAGAGAATTGACTAATAAAAAAATAAATTAACGATTAAATCAATAAGTATGTCTTACCAAAAAATTATTCTTCCATGAGTATGTCGGTCTTACCAAAAAAATAAATTACTAATTCTAAAAACAGTAACTTTATCTTCACATTTTTATCCAGGTGGGGTCAAATTATGAATATTAAGATTATAAAAATGTCAAGGTCTAATTTTTTTAAGGGGGCAAGGAGTATACAACTTATTTTTGAACTGCAAGTTAAAGAGTATATTTGATACTATTGATTTATATTTTGCACATATCTCAATGCACATTATATGGTACATTTTTTATCTTCACCTTGCAGCTTCCTTTTTGGACAGCATACTCATTTTTCCCTATTTTTAATATATATATATGATTAAATAAGAACATATGAGTGAGATATAAATTTATTTGACGGATTTTAGCTGAAGACTTTACGATATTTCTCGTCAATGTAGTCCATTTGTCAACCATCGATACCTGCTGACGACTATACAAACTTCTAGAAGATTTAGAATAAAATATGTTGATACATTTTGATCATTTAAAATAAATAAAATCATAAAAAAAATGGCTCACCCCTGCCTTCCCCATCCATCCAACAGACGCATTAAGGGGTAGCTCCTCTTTACCTTGGCAGATTCAAAAGTTTTTCGAATAGAATCACTAAATTAACATAATAATTTATATGTAAAAAATATTATATATATATATATAAACATTACTTTACATGGAGATTACATTCTAAGTCCTATTAATACTCATATAGTTGGCAACTTTATCTTGCGAAAAATACTATAAATATTTAATGGTAAAAGAATGCATTATAAAATTGAGGAAAAATTAAACATTTATAAGAGAAAGAACATATAATTTAATATGAAAATAATGAATTCTGATAATTAATCATAATTAAAAATAAATATAACCACATAATTTATATTTTTTGCATTTCAATGACGTTATTGTATTGAGAAGAAGAGGAAGAAGAAGAGAAAGAAAAATGCACGAATAATTTATAGAAAGATATCAAAGTTGGACGATTGATTGTTTAAAAAGAGAAATAGAAAACAAATATCACTAATGGTCAATATGGTTACTTTTTTATGATTTTTTAGTTATTAATAATGATATATTTGTAGCAGCTTTATATTATCAAAACAGCTCGTGTTAGACTATAATTAAAAAAATTCAGCTATGCTATTTTATTTAAGTTGGTCAAATTATAAAAAAAATACTCAATGAAGTTTAGAAAATGTGCAAAAGCATACTATTTAAACAATTAACTTGTTGTGATACTATATCTCAATAAAATAAAAACTAAAATAATTTAGTTAATATTAATGTGTTTATTAAATCTTAAATGATTGAAATGAATCCAATTGCTTAATTGATAAGAAAAGGGTTGAACTTAAAAGACAGAGAAAAATTTAATTAAAACACTAAAATTGCGTCAAAAGTTGATGGAGAACGTTGAGTTGTTACTTCCTGTTGTGCTGAATGAAACATGTGAAATTGTGTGCACATTTGTTATATATCAGTGTATGCACATTAATTAGTGTTTTCACGTGTAATTCGAATATGGAATCTGGTCAGCTCATTCATTTGGGGAGAAGGGAAAATTTTATCTCGGCTCAATATTTTTATTTATTTTTAAGATATTAAAGAAGAAAAATAATAAACTCGTTATTACTACAAAAAAAAGTAAAATTTTGCGGTTAATCATTTGAGGGGGTCTGAACAAATCGTCTCAATTGAGACGGTCCGGAATGATCCCCCCTCTCTCTCTCCAATTGGGGCGGTCTCACCAGACTACCCCAAAACTCTCTAAAATTAATTTAGTTCTGTCTTCTCCTCTCTTCGTGTTTTCTCTCATATTTTACTTTCTCGTTTCTCTCTCCGACTCCTCCTCCTCCCTGCACTCTCCGGCAACGACAAGTATATCGGCCGGAACCCTTAAGGCAAGTCTTTTCCTTTCTCTTCTTCTCTCATTTTTTCCTCTTCTTCTCTCATTTCTTTCTCCCTCCCTTTATTCATCTTCTTCGATGCCGATCCGACCTAAATCTGTCGGATAGGCACCCTGTTGCCCGCGCATGGCAACAGGGCGCCGCGCCCTGCTGCAAGGCGCCTGGCAGCAGGGGCATCGCGCCCTGCTGCCAAGCGCCTGGCAACAGGGAGCGAGCCCTATTTCCAGGCGCCTGGCAGTAAGGCCATCGTGCCCTATTGCCGCGCATGGCAATAGGGGCGCCGCGCCCTGCTACCAAGCTCCTGGTAGTAGGAGCAAGCCCTGCTGCCAAGTGCCTGGCAGCAGGGCCATTGCGCCCTACTGTCATCACCCAGGAAGCAGGGCGCGCTCTGCTGCCGGCGCCCTGTTGCCAAGCGCCTAGGCAGCAGGGAGCAACGCGTGTCTTGGCCTCGTTCTGGGTGGAGCCAGACGTCCACTCGCTCGCTGGTTCAGAGCCGCTACGGGCGGCGCAGAGGTCAGGGATGACGGCAAGATCGAAGTGGTTGTCAAAAGGTCGTCTTATCATCCCCTATCGAACAATTTTGGGTCCAGCGGCTTCAGGCACCTGAGAATTCCTTCGGACTTCACGGACGTGGAGATGTATTCGATGCGATTGGATTCCGACCAAGGGGTAATGTCGAGGCACCTGAGGTTTTACAAGGCATACTACGATGGTTGTAGGCTTTCTAGTGTCAATGCTGATACACAGTCGATGCATGTGGTTGGAAGTATAAACAGTGAGCATAGCAAACTCGATCATGGCGAGGAAGGAGGGGTCAAAGGTATGGACTACATATTCATGTTCATTAGAACTATGATCGAGGGGGACTATGTTTCAAAGATGACAATTTTATGTCATTTTTTATCTTAAAAGTTCATAAACATGCACCACACGACTAACATGCAAATATTTAAGTGAGGATGCATTCTTTTTATCGTTGGGTCATTTTGATTCGTTGCACACTGCTTCTTTGTAGATGTTGTCTTTTGTTACCTCACGAACATGTCTTTGAACACAACATGGAGGACCAGAATCTATGGGGTGTTCTTTCTGTATATTTGTAACACTATAGTGAACAAAATGTGCAAGCATAAGCCAGAAAAGTAATGGATAAGCAATAATGGAAGCAGGAGGAACGAGGGGTAGCGATCCAATGCCACCGGTTTTTATCGTGATGAAGCTCATAATGATCATGGCGTGCAAAAAAATCATCAAGAATCCTAACACCTACTTGATATTTAATATTTCTATATTTTTTTTCATTAAATGATGTTGATTTGTGAAATTCTCAAATAGGGAGATGGCAATGGCGGCTTTGATTGGACTTAATGGAAAGTTTGTGATGAGGGTAACTTCAAACTGAATGGCAATGGCGGCCAACATGTATGCATGTTTGCTAATGACAAACCTTGTTCACATGCCACCAATCTTCCAATTTCTTATTATTTTTTTCGTTCAAGGTTATACTTATAATTGTACATGTATCTTCTTAGAGGTTCAAACTTTAATTCTGAAAGAAATTCATTTCCTTTTAGTTAAACTGAAGTAGCCATGTTAATTAGCAAAATTTAGATATGTCATGATTGTTACTTTGTAGACTTATATATATTGTGTACTTTTGAGACAATGATTTTGTAAATATATTTTTTATTTTTTTTAAATTTGATGCGGTCTTAAGGACCCTCCAGACCGCCCTAAACACCCATATGGGGCGGTCACAACAGACCGCCCCAGATCGCCCCATCTCGCCAGATCGCCCCAAACTTCATGTGCACCATCTGATTTATGATTAACCGTTTTCGCCGCTTGACCGTCTCAAATATCGAATTTTGAGATGGTCTACACATATTAAGAGGGTCTTGACCGTCCCAAATATGAAATTTTCTTGTAGTGACTTTTCTTATCCCCAAAAAAAATATAAATGAAAAATGTTACGAAAAATACAATGATAGAAAAGAAAGAATTAGGTTGTAAAAATATAAAACTTTGGTTTATTTTCATAAAAAAATTAAAAATATTTATTATAATTATTTAAAATAATTAAGAATTAATATTAAATTGATCTCATGAATTAATATTTTTCATAAAAAATTTGTTAAAATAGCAATTAAAATTATTAAAAAATAATTAATAAATAATATAAAATTAATCTCACCAATTAATAATTCATAAAAAAAGTATCTACTAATCTATTTTTAATAATAATAATAATAATAATATATAATATAAAATTAATCTCATGATTAATATTTTAATAATAATTATTTCATGAAAAATAATTTTAATTTCATACGCAAATTAATAAAAAAATTATATAAGTAAATATACTAGTAAAAAATATTGTTATTTAATATTAGTAGTAAAAAAGAAAAAAACTATGAGTAAGAATTAGAAAAAGGTTGTAATAGGTTGGAATTGGCAGCTGGAACCCCAATCACATGACTCGGAGTTTCAATCTGGGATTTCGTGTTCGATTTTTTAAAATGTCATTTCGTTTGAAAAATTAATTTCGACTTCGATTCATGTAGCCAAATAGAGTGTACTAATTTAATTCAAACAAAAAAATCTTCGACTTTTGATATTCAATAATATTATAACCTAACTATTTAGAAGTCAAAGGTCATAAGAAGTATCTAAAATATTTGTGAATTTCCTTCCATGAATTGAAGTTTATAAATTATAAACAATTAATTGATCATTTACTCATCTTTCAAATAAATTGCATTAAAATGCGTTCACCTAATCCTCGTATATACTAAAAAAGGAAGCAATTCGAACCCCCCCCC
>LTAE01000899.1:57087-67100 GCA_001647135.1 Pontederia paniculata
ACAAAGTTCAAAGCACTCCACTAAAAGTTGATTGATCAATCTATTCTCATCACTTTGCATTATCTTTAGCTAGAATACATATGATCCAATGTTTCAATCAAAAGATAAGAACACATCAATAATTGATTGATGCAAAACAAAACAATTGCTTCACTTGCAGAATTCACAGGGAATTTCTTAAAAGGCAAGCAATTCAGGAATGATTCAGGAAAGCAAAACTGCAGCATTTATCATGTAACAAGTAACACTTCATGTGTAGATTTTTTGAACTATATAGCAAATGAATGAGAAATTGGCAATAAAGCTTTGTATGTATTGGGCTTATAAGACATAATTCTTTACATGTCCTTTTCTATTGTGCATTTTCTTGGAAATCCATTGGCCATAAGGAACAGATATTTATAGTTCATCTTGTTGTGATCCATCCATCGGGCTCCTCTTCCTGCAGCTCCAGTGACAGGTCCATGAGCATTTGGAGTTGAACCTTTGGATCCTCTTGGACTGCAGAGCGAGCATGTTTGCAGTACTGGGGGACTTGGTTAGAACCACAGAATACCCATCATCCATGTACTCCGTCCCTTCCGGAAACAGCTGCCACAGAAGGCAACCTCCGGCACTTCCTCCTCGTTTCGTCGAATCGATCAACATCTTATACACGGTATCGATGAACGTATTCCTGAATGTCTTGTCGACCCTGTTGTTCTTTGACGACACGCCGAATTCGCCGAACACGATCGGCATTTGAAGCACATTGTCTGCATCGTCAATGTGGTTTAGCATCCAGGTCTTCAGAAATTGGAGCTTGGCATCCAAACCCGAATTCGGCAACCTTTGATAATGGTATAGTAAGACAGATCAGTTAAAATTCAGTAGCTACGAATGATCTGCAAGCTATTTTGGTTCTTTACCAGATATCCGGATAGATGTGTGCTGAAGCATAATCGATACCGATAACTTGATGATTCCTGATGAAATCAGCTCCTACTTTGTTGGCATTAGTGTTGGGATTGAATTGTAAGCGATCAGGAGTTGAGGAACCATAGAAACCTTCAGCTCCTGTGCCGAGCAAGTGCGTGGAATCAATAGATTTCACATAGAATGCCATCTCTTGAATCCATTCCTGTATATATATATATATATATATATATATATATATCGAGAAGTTGAGGGAAATGGAAAACGAGGCTCCCCGGAATATATGTGGATCCGACCTTGATAACACTTATACGAACATTGTTCACAACAATAAAAGATGTCGATTATATAAATATGCTACACATTTTATTTTCCTAATTTTAGAAATATATTTGTATGATTTGTGGAAACATGTCATACATCCCTTTTATTTATAATATTTTCAAATATTAATTCTTACGTACAAAAATTAACTATATTTTAGACAGAGGATAAAGATTTAAACATCATTATTACATAGTTCAAATATGTTAAAAGAGTTTAATCTCAAAAGGTATTGGTCTAATCTATCTCTAGCTTCCGTGATGACTGATGAAGGCTCATCTGACACAATGTTATATCAATATAATTGGTTCAAACTTTTTTTTAGCTAGCGTTATCTTGCTAATTAATTACTAATTTCAAATATGTAATTTAGAGGAAAATGATTGTATGCCATTTTAAACATCTATGGCATTTAGTCACAATCATTAAATTTATAGGTTGAATTATATGAGAACGGAGATAATTAATATGGAAGCAATAAGTTAAATAAACGAGAGAATTATTTGACGTTCACGACCACCACTAAATTTAAGACAATAATGAGATTAATCGATAACAAAAAAAAATGATGCAGTCATGTGCGCTAACTACTTCATTACTATTTTTTTATCGTAAAAGGTTGGACCTTTTGAAACGATTATATATATGCAAATATAAGAGTATATAGCATGAAAATTTAGTCATCTTTTGTAATAATAATATTTTAAAAATCCGAGGGATTCAATCCGCTCGCTAGAACTGATCATGATTTTTTTAGTGATTTAATCATCTTTTGTTTGATCAATCATTCTTTTATATCTTTTGTTATGAATATGATCCGTTGGATAAAAAATTACTGATGATCAGATCTAATCTATTTTTTTTATTGGACAAAGGAATATCAACTTTCAAAATTTTATCATATTTAGTCTCATAATATTTATTTTAAAAAAGTTATTTAGTAATGTAGATAAATTGACTAAACAAGTGAGGGTTATGTAGACAGCATTATTTTAAAAAAGAATAGAAAAAAAATACAATTTTGTATCCTTCATGTTAATCATTAATACATTTTTTTTCTCAAATATTATATATGAAAATTTGTTTTCAATAAACGCTACAAAATAGATCTCAATGGTACAAATTTACTAATGACGAAAGAAATAATGTATTATTTTATAAGAAAAAGTTGGGACCAATATGTATTTTTTTAGATACCGATAATATTATACAATGTTCAAATATCCATATTAATTTAACAAATCAAACTTAATAATTTCGACATAATATATTACAAGACTAGATATAAGGAAATTAAAAGTTGATGATTTATAGTCAATTACAAAAAGTTTATGTCAAATATGATACAAATTTACAAGTTGATAACAAAAAAAGAATTAGACTATATGTGCAACAAATATAGAAGTTTGAAATATATTTTTTTATAATTTTCCAATATTTTTGCAAAATTTAGCAAAGAAATAGAAGTGGTTTGTTGGAATTTGATCACACAAGTGATAGATAAGTAACCCAAACCTCCACAAGAAAAGGTCTCCAAATTGAAATGAGATAAAATCTTAATATTCGTATTTGAGTTAAATTAGTCAAGGCATTTTAATATTAAGGGTTTAAACAAAAAAAATTGTTATTTTCAGGTACTTCTCTTGAACTATGATTTTTTTTTTCACTTTTACCCTTAAATAAAAATTATTCATTTACCTCTTTTGAATAGTCAAAGTTTTTCGATTCTGCCATCTTCAACTTTTGTATTAGGCTTTTTTGTTTTTTGATCTTATTACATTTGTACCACTTATTATCATTAAAAAATAATATAATATGATATACTTAAAAATTGAAGGGTGTATAATGTATTCTTAACTTTCTTTTAACATTCAATTTTCAAATGCATAAATCATTTTTTATATTCTCAAATGATAACGAAAGTGCAATTGGATAAATGGAAAGTAACAAATAATAAAAAAAGTAATGGCGAGATAATTGATCTTTTTAAATATTTCTGCAGACATAAATGAAAATAAATCAAAAATAAAATTGTTACAACACTACAAGATGTGAGTTTGGTTGAACTATTGAAAAGCCTTCTGGTGACAGTGGCATGCAAAAGCTGCTGCTAGACAAATATTGCTCACCAAATGTTGGATCTCATTACTGAGGGGATCAAAATAGTCAAGGTGTTCTGTCAACATTGAAATGGACCATCTTGTTTGCCCAATAATTCCATGGAGCCCTAACGACAGCTAAATCTTGGGTTCTTTGATCCATGCTTTACTTATTTTTCTTGTGAAAAAGAGTACGGGTCATAATCCTTAATGTGCAACCCTTCAAATAGAATCAATCAGGATTTCTAATCCTTTGAATGTAAGCTCATATAAAAAAAATGAATGGATCAGGTTCCACATTTACCTCTAATCCAATGTCCAAAATCAGGTCCATGCATTGATTTGACTCCCATAAACCTTTTTGAGTTTTTGTGCCTCTTCCAACTCAGATGGCTGTTTAGAGGCTGACAATTCGATCAATATGAGAAAAGTAGGAAGAAATAATGCTGTGGGACTAAGACCTTAACTCCTTTTTAAACAGACAAAAGCATGGCATGGTAGGTTTTGGTAGTCTTGCCAAGTTGAACAATACAAGTATTCCCTTGCAAATAACTTATAATTAGAAAGAAAATAAGATCGGATTAGCCATACGCTACGGACACAAAAAAAAGTACATATACAATCTAAAGATGTACTGTGTTTTATATCGATATTGGTAATATATTATTATGATCAATCTATTAAAAAAATTAGAGTTGCAATGATGGTGGTGTAAAGTAAAATTTAAGTTCAAAGCAAAGTAAATGACCTATGAAATTTCGGGTACTTCTGAAACTCTAATTTCTAACCGCTAAAAATTAATTGATGCAATGTTTCAAGAGTACAAAGTTCAAAGCACTCCACTAAAAGTTGATTGATCAATCTATTCTCATCACTTTGCATTATCTTTAGCTAGAATACATATGATCCAATGTTTCAATCAAAAGATAAGAACACATCAATAATTGATTGATGCAAAACAAAACAATTGCTTCACTTGCAGAATTCACAGGGAATTTCTTAAAAGGCAAGCAATTCAGGAATGATTCAGGAAAGCAAAACTGCAGCATTTATCATGTAACAAGTAACACTTCATGTGTAGATTTTTTGAACTATATAGCAAATGAATGAGAAATTGGCAATAAAGCTTTGTATGTATTGGGCTTATAAGACATAATTCTTTACATGTCCTTTTCTATTGTGCATTTTCTTGGAAATCCATTGGCCATAAGGAACAGATATTTATAGTTCATCTTGTTGTGATCCATCCATCGGGCTCCTCTTCCTGCAGCTCCAGTGACAGGTCCATGAGCATTTGGAGTTGAACCTTTGGATCCTCTTGGACTGCAGAGCGAGCATGTTTGCAGTACTGGGGGACTTGGTTAGAACCACAGAATACCCATCATCCATGTACTCCGTCCCTTCCGGAAACAGCTGCCACAGAAGGCAACCTCCGGCACTTCCTCCTCGTTTCGTCGAATCGATCAACATCTTATACACGGTATCGATGAACGTATTCCTGAATGTCTTGTCGACCCTGTTGTTCTTTGACGACACGCCGAATTCGCCGAACACGATCGGCATTTGAAGCACATTGTCTGCATCGTCAATGTGGTTTAGCATCCAGGTCTTCAGAAATTGGAGCTTGGCATCCAAACCCGAATTCGGCAACCTTTGATAATGGTATAGTAAGACAGATCAGTTAAAATTCAGTAGCTACGAATGATCTGCAAGCTATTTTGGTTCTTTACCAGATATCCGGATAGATGTGTGCTGAAGCATAATCGATACCGATAACTTGATGATTCCTGATGAAATCAGCTCCTACTTTGTTGGCATTAGTGTTGGGATTGAATTGTAAGCGATCAGGAGTTGAGGAACCATAGAAACCTTCAGCTCCTGTGCCGAGCAAGTGCGTGGAATCAATAGATTTCACATAGAATGCCATCTCTTGAATCCATTCCTGTAAAATCCAAAGGGTGATACTTTTAGTTCAGCAAAAACTCATTCGGGGCATCAGACATAGTTCTCATATACAATTTTATTGCAGTATTATTACTCAATGAAACAATGCACACCTGCAGCTTGTTACCGGAGGGATCAGAGGGGCATTCGGGTTCATTCATTAGCTCCCATGCAAAAATAGTTGGATCATCTTTGTATGTGACATTGGTGAATGTGTTGACTCTGTTCAGAATTACCTGAAATATGAAACCAGAAGTATGCATCAAATTTTCTGTTCTGAACTTGTTATTTTAAGATCAGAATGACACAGAAAAAAATTGGAAATAGAGGCCAGAAAGAGTTAGTGTTCTTACATTTACATGAGCCTTATAGTAGTTCTTAACAGTAGGATGAGAAAAGAAGTCATCATCTGAGGTAAGATTCAAACCAGAGGCACTTGCCCATTTCACGTACTGCCCCTTTCCTCCATATCCTTCCCAGTTGTTAACTAATGGAAGTATGAGCCTAATCTTGTATTTTCTTGCTTCACTCACCACAAAATCTAGTGCCTGGATCATATTAAAAGGAAAGAAAAAACAAACAAACATGAACATTTTGAATGCAATATCAAAATACTTCCATTGCACTGTCTTGGAAACTTATGCAACTCAAGCCATTACTACTGCTGCTAAACGTGTGTTTAGTGTTTACCTTGAAGACTTCCTCGTCATATGCCCCTGGAGACGTCTGAAGCGCTCTCCAGCTGCCGCCATCGCTGAAGGCCCAGGTCCTGCAGACGGTGAGGCCGACCATGGACGCTTGCTGGAGCACGTCCGTGACCTTCACCCTGGTGGACTGGTCGACGGCCAGGGTCATCAGCCAGTAGGTGTTGAATCCATTAACGTAGAAAGGCTGGCCGTCGACCATGAACTGGTTGCCTTTCCTCTGCACCATCCCCCATTCCTGACCATCATCTTGCTGTGCACCAGCACTTACCATGTCAAGTGACCTGCCCAAATGCACATTATATCATATTTGTTAAGCAGCAACAGCATCAATGCACAGAATCAACAGTGTTTGCGATCAAGATATTCATGCTACCAATCATCATGGACTAGGACTTCTGCTTCTTTGTTAGAGCCAAGAAGAGAAGCATTGGCCTTCAGAGCTGTGAGCAGAAAGAAAATTTGAAAGAGAAAAAAGAGGGAAACAGTAACGGCAGTCCTCTCCCGGACGAGGGACATGGTCGTGTCCTGATGGATCATCCACAGCTGCAGGCGTCTGATTGGCCATGCAGCACCAGGAGGATCTCTTATGCGTATGGAGAGGTGACGAGTGCTCGGTACGGTGGACGTCAGGGATGCTGTCTGATCAACTTGGCTTGGAAGCAAGCAAATGCTTGTAAGCTCACACACCTCTTGTTGCCGGTCTACTTGGATGAAACCTGAGCTGAGAAGCTCAAGTAAAAGGGATGGCCATGATGAGGTCACAGTGGTAGTGTGTATATATGCACATCTGCACATGAGGAAGGTGTAGCTTGCAAGGAGAGAGACATGGTGGTAGGAGGACATCAAGCCCTCTCGTAAGTATATATCTAGTAGAAAATTTGACATAAATCAGAAAACATTGCATTCGGGAACGAGTCCAAATTTAAGATGACAAAAACAAATGCAAAGATGTTGATTCCTTCACGTCAGGCCTCGTGGCGACTCACCTCTGAGTTGTCAGCTTTCATGCTGAAGGTTTCGTGGTGCAAAAGAATAAGCAATTAAAATAGAAATATATATGTTTTACACAGAATTTTGGAGGCGTGATACCAAATTCCTATTTTTCTTTAAAAGAAAGGTACAAGTGTTAATCCAATTTGAATTATCCAAATTCATATTTTCTTGAAACCAAATGTTAAAAAAGCACAAAGATCATTTCTTTTACTGAATTTTCATTTTTTTACTGAAAAGTCTAAATCGAGTTTGAAGTTCGAACTGAACGACGAAAAATATATTCTAAGGCATCTGTAGAAACCTAGCAATATCCATCGTGATGACTTGTCTAAGGTCCTGTTTGGCACACATTTAAATTAGCGTCTACAGTAACGTAGAGTGTATTGACCAAGTCAACACACTAATTAAATTATTTGGTAAGCACAATTAATAATAGCGACAAGCGATTGTGACTCAGCGTTTTAAGACGTTTGACAGATCAACATCTAGGGTAGCGACAAGCTTATGAAAATTTATTTCCAGATATACCCTCAAAATATTTTAATATTAGTTAATATTTATATGAGACACTTATTATTTTATATTACAGGATCACTTTATTATTTATTATTATTTTATTAACTTATAAATTATTTGGTCAGCTATTTATTTTATTATTATTTATTAATATTAAAATATTTAAAATAAAAATGTGTTATTTAACTTATCTCACATATATTAATGTAATTTATTAAATAATTGTTTGTACCTTTTTTAGTCATTTTACATTTATTGATTTGTTCAAACGCTGCATTTGTCAAACACTTTTATCAAAATTAAATAATTCACTCGCTACCGCTAATCGTTAATCTCTAGTCAATAATCGCTATTCGCTATTAACCGCTAGTACATGCTAAACAGAGCCTAAGTACAACCTTCGCGACATTAGAATATTCTCTCCGCAGATGGAGCTGTAATTTCCATGGATAGAGGTGACATCGCATGGTCGAGTGAGTACTGAAAATAAAAAGATAGATTTGAACTCGAAATTTGCTGATACTCAAATCGAGAAGTGAGTCATTGTATTACGCTTTTATTTAAAAAAAAAGGTTGTATAAAATTCGATTGAGTGATAGGCTGTGTGAGCTTACGGCCTCAGATTCCTATGAGGCCAACCTCCACAAGAGCGGGCGTCCCCTGGTGCCATCCCACAAGAGGGCACCATTTTTCAAGGCTATGGAGTTGCATGGCATGTATGCAGACCAATAAACAAGGATCCACTCTAACATATTTTTGATGCTCCTTCCATCTTAGTTCATTGATTTTTCATTGTATTTGAGTTGTGGAAGGGATTAATGGAGGTGTCCCTCTTTTAAAGGAGGGACACCCTGACCCCTTTATTTATAGTCATCGGATAAGAATTTGATGGTAGATATTTGAACCGCTCCTAGCTTGGAGATGCGTTCAATTCAGAATCATTAGTACCCGGTTCGTTACCCTAAAGAGGTCCGTCCTCTCTCCTCACCGAGCGAGTGCGCCGCTTTTCTTCTCACGAAACGTTCGTCTGCTGCTCCCTCTCGCCGTCTCTTCTCTTCCTCCCCCGGCGATGTTCACTGCTCCTCCCTCGCCCACGTTGCTCCTCTGTGCACGCCCACGCTGATGCTCCGCGCCCGACCGCTGCTCCGTCAGCTTCTCCTTCGCGCTGCTCCTCCATGCTCGCGCGCTTCTCCTCCACGCTGCTCCTCCGCGCACGCCCGCGCGCCTCTCTTCGACTCTGCTCCTCCACGCACGCCCACGCTGATCCTCAGCGCACGTCCACGTTGATCCTCCGCGGCCGCCCGCTTCTCCTCCGCGCGCCTCTCCTCCGCGCTGCTCCTCCACGCCCTCGCGCCTCTCCTCCACGCTGCTCCTCCGCACACGCCCGCGTGCCTCTCCTCGACGCTGCTCCTCCATGCACGCCCACGCTGATCCTCTGCGCACGTCCACGCTGCTCCTCCGTGCACGCCCACGTTGCTCCTCTGTGCGCGCCCACACTGCTCCTCGGCACACGCCCACGCTGCTCCTATTTGTCCGCCCTCTGCTCCTCCGTGCTCAGATATGTGGGCCTCTTGTATCTAAAGCAGTTTGATGATATTTTTGCCTTTAATTTTCTCTAATTGTCGTTTCAAACCAGTTTTCTCTAATTGCCATGATGCGTCTTTTATCAAAATTTTCTCTAATTGTCATTTCAAACCAGTTTGCATATGGATTATTGCTAGTTGTTCATGTTATAAATTGGATCCCGTTGATATTCGATGGAAATGCATTTAAGATTACGCTGAAATGCTTTTGAGATAGCATTTATATTTTGAGCATTTATATTTTGAGCATTGTTGTCTTAACTACACGAGAAAAGTAATATGAATTCATATACAGGAACTCAAGAACACCAACAATATGATTTCGAGCAAATTCTACGTCATATTTGAAGGTCGGAGATGTGGCATATACAACTCATGGATGAAGTGTCAGCAACAAGTTTCGGGATATCAAAGTTGTCTTTTTAAGAAGTATTCTTCAATAGAAGACGCTACTTGTGCATTATCTAACTATTTACAAGGGCGTGATGAATCTATATCTCAACCTTCGAACGTATGTGCTGAAGTTAAAGTCATTAAAGTGGCAACGTGCAATTGCAAGTCTACGAAGAACTTAATTCCTTTTATCATTACCTTTGCATTTGGTTTCTTCATTGATCTTATGTTTTAAATGTGTTAAGTTGTACTTCATTCTGTTGAAAGTGTATCAAAGTGAACTATTGTAACAAGTTGAACTTAGTTTTGTTGAGAATGTATCCAAGTTGATTTTCAGTTCTTATGTCTTGAACTTACTATTTTTACAATTTGGCAGATGTGTATCCAAGTGAACTATTGTAACAATTTCATTAAAGCAATGAAACTTTATCTTGTTGTCACATTTGCAGAATGAATGCTGTAGAATGATTCATCCTCTGGTCTTCACTTTATCTTGTTGTCACATATACAGAATGTAACGGCCCGTAATGGAACAATTC
>LTAE01000900.1:0-16741 GCA_001647135.1 Pontederia paniculata
TCTACTCTTTCGGGGACGTCCTCTTCGGCGTTTCTCCTGCTGAGATGGATGATCTTCTTCTCCTAGGACGAACAGAAATTGGGGATGAGAAAAACAGAAGATGAACACATGAACAGAGGAGAGGAGAGAAACTCTCTCTTACCTAGGGCCGGCCACAGAATTTCAGGAAGTGAAATTTGTGGCACCCCTAGGTGGTATTTATAATACTACTCCTCTTATTGAGTTTGGGTTTGTGGGCTTTTGGGTTACTGGGCCCAGGTGTTACAAAGAAAGCAATAGTCATACTTGGAATCAATCTTCGAATGTAGACGAAATACAACTAATATCAGTAAGAAACCTAAAGTCATACGTGGAACCGACGGACAGATGTTGTCACCCCAAAGGCCCTATTTGGTACATGATTCAAATTTGTCCTTATCAAGAGTGGATTATTCTTGTAAATGGGTTTGTAGTCAAATTGCCAAAAGTGTTTATCTGACATGAGAATAAGCAAAAAATCTTAATCATATATTTATATTAAATAATAAATATATATTTGTTTAAATTATTAATTATATTAAAAAACAATAATCATCTAACATGATGCTAATGTTTCAATTAAATAAAATGACATCATTTTAAGTTAAGATAAATAATAATGTTAAAAAATAATGATTATTATTACTCAATAATTATGTTAATATAATAATTTATTATTAAATATTTATAATATTATATTTTATTATCATTTATGTATAGTGTTATACCCTCATCAAAATTTAAATATGCCAAAATCTAATTAATTATAGTGTTTTTGCTAATATAAAATAAATAACAAATCTAATTAGGAAAAAAGAAAAAAAAATAGATGCAATAATAATAGACGTGCAAGAACATCATGTTCTTATTTGAAGAACAAAATGGGTGGTTTTGCACATCTCAAGATGATTTTTCATTTTGACCGAATTAGTTTGTTCTTATCCGTTTTAGTTTCTTTGGATGAAAAAGTAAGAATAACACCCTTGTTCTTTCTTTATTCTTTTATCAAATAAGCCCGACGAGCAGTTTGACGCACTTTTATTTTTATTAATTGATAATTTAGATGAAAGCAATTCATTGACATATACCAAAGATCATCTTTAACCTCATATTTATTTAACTTAGTTGTGGATGCTCTAATCGAGAGTATCATACATGAGGTACCTAAGTGCATGCTCTTTGCTGATGATATCGTACTTTTAGCGGACTCAAAAGATGAGATTAATACAAAATTGTAAATATGGAGAAATATGTTGGAGTTAAAGAGTTTTCGTTTAAGTAGGAATAAATCAGAGTATATGCATTGCAATTTCATGAATAGATAATTTAGAGGCGATTTGGAAGTTAAATTATGAGATGATATAATTTATCAAGTGACAAAATTTAAATATTTGGGATCAATTATAAGACAAGCCGAGAAGATTAATGATAATGTTAACCATAAAATTCAAGTTGGTTGGTGTAAGTGGAGGAAGGCTACTGAAGTCCTTTGTGATAGGAAAGTACCCCATAAGGTTAAAGAGAAATTCTACCGCACTCCTATAAGATCAGCAGTGTTATATGGTAGTGAATGTTGGGCTATGAAGGGACAATATGAACATAAAGTGGAGGTAGCTAAAATGAGAATGTTGAGATGGATGTGTGACCATACTAAAAAGGATAAGATTTATAATGATCATATACGTGAACGAGTCGGAGTGTCCCCTATTAGCGAGAAGATGGTAAAGAATTGTTTGAGGTGGTTCGATCATGTTCAGAGAAGGCTATTGGATGCGCCAGTAAGGAGGGTAGAACAAATAATTTGGAGTCCGATTAAAAGAGGGAGAAGAAGATCAAGACGAACACTTGGCGAACTAATAGAACGAGATCTATTAGCGAATAATATACCTAAAAATTTGGTTACTAATAGAGCGCAATGACGTCGTATGATCCATGTAGCCGACCTCACCTAGTGGGATAAGGCTTTGTTGTTGTTATTGTTGTTGATAAACTATCACTTTATAAATTATTGATATTATGTTTGGTAAGTACTAGAAATATAAATTATAATTTAAATTGGTAAATAAAAAGTTACTAAAAGCTTAAAAAATATTGAACTTTAATCATATATTATTTCATACAAACAAAAAGGTAAAAATAAAAAAAATGAGTTTGGATAAAATATATGAAGTTTATAGTCTATTTTTTAAGAAATCAAGAAGATGTTGAACAATAATATTTTTAATAAAATATGTATATTTTAAAATTTGGTTGATTGAATAAATTTATCAAAATACATCTCACCCTATTAGTAATATGGAAATACATCTCTAATGACTGTTATATTGATTACCAATAAGATTGTAGTTTAAATTATTAGAGAAGTAAAAAAAAATCATCGATAATAGGTTGTAGTCAAATACGATTATATGATGGGCCCCAAGGTTGTCAAGATCGAAATCTTAAGTAAAATCGTAAGGGGATCATAAGATTGAAAATCGTAACATCGGATCGAGGATCTTAAGATCCTATATGTTGATAAAATAATATAGTTTAATATAAAATATATATTTTAACATTTTTTTGCACTCAAATTTTGAATTAGACTTTAATAGATCATAATTTGATCAATTTGTAAACAAATCTATTGAACTCTATTTATATTCATTATCATTATCAAAATTATAAAAATTACTATTTTTAAATGATTAAAGTATTTATTTGAGATCGTATAGAATCAGATAAGATCATAAGATACTACAACATAAATTAAGATCCTAGTAAAATCTTATCCATAAGATTCTCATATTAAGATCGAGATCGATGATGGCCATCAAGATCATAAAATCATAAGATCTTAAGATATAGATCGAGATCTTGACAATCACGATGAATTTTGAAAATTTTAATTTAAATAACCAATATTTCAGATATATTACCTTATACCAAATGACCTCTACGTGTTTAAAGATTGAGAGAATATAAAAAAGATAATGTTAATAAGATAAGGTTGAAATAGACTATAATTTAAGAAATAAAATAGAATTAACTTTTTTACAAATATTTTGTTGACAAAAAAATCATAACTGATACCAAACTCAATTAAATTTGTGATTTCTTTTTACTAATTTTATTATATAACTAAAATTTCAAGAAAAATAGACCAAAATAAACATAAAATAACATTAAAGGGTGATGGAAAAATTAATAAATTTGTTGAAAATGATTAAAAATTAGTATACTTTAAAATAAAAATAAATAAATAATCGATAATCAAACTTGAAAGTTTCAAATCCAAATTGATTGAAATGTAATTGTGCTACATATGGTTGAATCAGATGTTGGGTTCATCCAGCCCATAAACACATACTCGTTGAAATAGGCTCCCTTGGTCCAATAGGCTCTTTTTGGAGGCTGACACCAATTATCCTCGTAATATCTCTATAGAAGATGTTTATCCCTGCTAAATTTTATTCTCCTCCTGCTACAATTATTCTTGTGGGCAGATGTAGTTTGATTCAAAACTCACGCAACATGGATGGTGAAAGGAGCTAATTTCATATGTTGATCTACAAAACCACGTACTTGTTTTTTCCCATCAGAATTTCCAAAATCAATCAACATTTTCTGATCTTTTAATCCGCAGAAAAAAAGCAAATTGGCCATTGATATTTGAGAGATTCTAACTAGTATGGTGAAACGTGCTTTAAAAGTAATTTTACTTGGAATAATGTGTGCATCTTCAGAGGAGAGTTATATGTTACCTTTCTAAAATTATTAATATGATAGTGAAAAAGTGCTAAAAAAAGTGAGCATTACTGATACCTTCACATCATCAAAATTTCAGCAGGACTGAAAATAGTATTAGTTCTTTGAGCAAGTTGAGGAAAAGTTTAATTTGAATCACACTCATCCCATGTAATCCACTTCATCATCCACAATTAAATTTAATTAACATATTTTTTTGCATATCTCGCCACTACTATTTTTTTCTGAATTTATGAAGTCCATCTCACTCGTGAAAGTTAGAAGGATATGCATGGATCATTCACTAGTATTATTATTTATACACCATTTAAAGTAGCATTAGTGGTCACTTTTTGAATTCCTAATTCTAAATCATCAGGTAATGGGTCTAGTTGTCTAAGAAGATCTCTGATTAATGAAGATATCAGCAACCTCGCCAGCACATTAGTGAAATAAGAAAATGACCCAATTAAGATCAATGCAATTATGACAGTGATCCTCGCTCTTGATGCTACCAAACCTTAGTTTCTTGTCATGTTTGTGGCCTGAATATTCAGGAAAACTAGTAAAAAAAATCCATATATAATTTTGAAATTAAGGACATATTTGTTATTTAACTGTTATTTTTACTTCGTAAAGCATATAATAATTAGTTTTGATAAGATCCAAAAGAAAATAAATATATTTTGGGTCTAAACTCTCATCTTTTTTCTTCGGCTTGGTGTAGCAATATCCATTTATTTCTAGCATATTACATAATTGCTTATAAGTGAGTTTTGCACTTAATTAAAGATGACGATAATAATAATAATAACATGGAAATCCATGAAGATGAATGGCCATATCCACTAATGGAGATGTGCATAATCTTTCTACATGAGAGAGGAAGCTACAAAATTTAGAGGCCTTCACATGGCCTCCATCTTCCTCCATGGTGCTTCCTCCATTAATTAAATGGAAACCCAAGTAGTTAACCATGTGTTCATGTGATTAAGGAGCAAAGTTGAGTTGGAGGTGTAGAGAGTTCGGTGGCAGCATCTCTATGATTGCCTCCATGATGCCTCTCTTCTTCTTGTTCCCTCCCTCCGGCCTTTCCTTCCTTCTATGTACTGATTAGCCAAGTTGCATCACATCTTTTTGCTCTAAATATAAACACAAGGTATGAGTTGGTCTCTTTCTCATTGCAATGCAAAGTATAACATGGAAAGATTCTTAACATGAAAAACGATCAAGCTAGCTAGGTTGTAAGTTTCATGTTCTTGTGCTCACTAACTCACCTACATGGGGAGAATATATTAATATCAATGTGTCACAAACAGAAAAGGGTGGATGGTGATAATTAAAGATGTTACAGTTGAGACTGTTGGGCTGACTTTTTATTGAGGACAGGGGTCATGCTACCTTTTGCACTGTGGATAGCTTCAATAGAGTACAATTAAAGGTTAGGTCATATTGTCCATTTCAACCTAAGGGAAGACATGAATGAAAAAAAAAAGCTATTTGAATGATAGAATGTTATCACACTTGGTGCTAAATTTTATTATGTTGCCCCATCTCTCTTAGAGCACACTCCAAAAGGATTCACAAAAGTAAATTAAGAAAATACCATTTAATAAATAGTAGGCTAAAAGTTAAAGCCTCAATGAGTATAAGCATCATGATAGCTCATGAGGCCCTAATGATTTGTTGCCTTCTTTTGCATCTTTTGTTTTAGCTTGTCGTATAAGATGAGTTATCAATTCTTAGCACTTATAATTGTTCTCCATATTGCCTTAGGTTTTTCCTCTTGAAACCCTAAAAGATCCAACTATCTAACAAATTCATCGTGCTAATGCACCCTAAAGTGAATGCCAAGCAAGACATGTTAATCTAATCTCAAGATTGTCCAATTCTCATTCTCTTGCACATTTATTTCATTTTAGTTCTAATTTGAGACTAATGACCCTTTTAAATAAAATAACTCCACTAGAGTTCTTTTTTACCAGTCTCTCTTCTTTCTTTGTGGAGAGGGTTTCCATCTCCTTGGGGTAATAAAATAATCATGAATCACTCAAGTCATAATGTACAAAGATGATGACTTAATTTTTTACCACAATCCTTATATAATATACATTTATATTGCAGGAGAAGAAATATATATAGCACAATTTCAAAAAATCAACAATTTATGTACATTAAACATAATAAAATAATTTGTGTCAAAACTACGGAGTCCTTCTATTTTTTTTATTAACCTCATATTCACATTGTTTTCTTTTGGGTAAAGATATTTACATCAAGTTTGAACATTTTGATATTGATTCCTGAATAGTTTAATGAGAAATATCCTAAAAACACAACTAATATTATCATGTCAAAATAGGGGTATCTCTCTCTTTTTAATAAAGAAAAATAGGGGTATCTTCCTTAGCTAATGGAAAAATAAAACTTTCTCTCTCTCTCTCTCTCTTGATCACAAGTGTGAGAGGACACATTCTCTCCATGTTTGATGTCGGAGTATGTTTGCAGAAGATCCAAAGGATTTTCCAACCAATGGCCAAAGTGTCCAGGGGCCACTGCATCCTTCCACTGGAGCCAGCGGCTGCCCTTCCCAAGATCACACGAACTCAAACCCCGACCATTAAACAACTCCACCGCACCAAACCAATCCAGCGCTGCATTTTGTGTTCTTTTACTCTCTCTCTCTCTCTCTCTCTCTCTCTCTCTCTCTCCTGTTTCCTGAACACTTCCAAGTTCAATCATGTGCTTCCTCCACCTCAACATTTAAACTCTTCCTCCCTGTTCCACTCCTCTCTGCATGCTTCGATCGCAGAAGCAAACCACGTCGACGAGCATGACGCAGAACTGAAACAAAAGAAGGAGAAGAAGAAGAAGAAGAGCACAAGCGGGCGACAAGATGCTCGACAGATTCTTCTTCTTGGCCGTCTTGGCCTTCTCCTTCGCCGCATGCGCTCGGGGCGCGGCGGCCTCCGACGAGGTGTCGGCGCTGCTCACCATCAAGTCGAAGCTCGTCGACCCCTTGGGCGCGCTCCAGGATTGGGTGGCGCCGCCTCCGGGGGACGGCGCGGCTTCGCCTCACTGCAACTGGACCGGCGTGCGTTGCGGCCCGAGGGGCTCCGTGGATGTGCTCGACCTCTCCAATAGGAATCTGAGCGGACCGATCTCGGACGACGTCCACCGCCTCCAGGGGCTCGTCCGCCTCAACCTGTCGTGCAACTCTTTCTCGTCCTCCCTCCCGAGGACGCTGCCGAGCCTCGCCATGCTCCGCGAGCTCGACGTCAGCGACAACGACTTCGACGGCCGGCTCCCGATCGGTATCGGCGCATGGGCGGATCTGATAGCACTCAACGCATCCGGGAACAACTTCGAGGGGCCTCTGCCCGAAGGCATTGCCAATTTGACGTCGCTGGAGCAGCTGGACCTTCGTGGGAACTACTTCGTAGGCTCGATACCTGCATCTTACGGTAAGCTGCAGAAGCTAAAGTTCTTAGGTCTTTCCGGTAACAACATCACCGGAAGACTTCCGCCGGAGCTCGGGCAACTCTCTGCATTGGAGACGCTAATCATTGGATACAACGAGCTCGAAGGGTCGATTCCCACGGAGTTCGGGAACATGACACAGCTACGGTACCTCGACATGGCAATTGGAAACCTTGACGGCCGCATTCCAGCGGAGCTTGGCAGGCTGCGGCGCCTTAACACCGTGTATCTTTACCAGAATAACTTGGAGGGCGAGATACCTAAAGAATTCGGCGACTTGGAATCGTTGCAGATGCTTGACCTCTCAGAAAACCAAATCGCCGACGTCATTCCGCCGGAGTTGGGGAAGTTGAAAAACCTCCAGCTCCTTAACTTAATGTGCAACCGCCTTAAAGGCCCCATACCAGCCAGCATTGGAGAGCTGTCACAGTTGGAGATACTCGAGCTGTGGAACAACTCGCTCACCGGCCCGCTACCAGCCAACCTCGGCCGGAACTCGCCATTGCAGTGGCTTGACGTGTCGACGAACAGTCTCTCAGGTGAGATACCCGACGGCCTCTGCGACCGTGGCAACCTCACCAAGCTCATCCTGTTCAACAATGCCTTCAGCGGACCAATCCCGACGAGCCTTTCGATGTGCCTCTCGTTGGTACGGGTACGAATACAGAACAACCGGCTCAACAGCACTATACCAAGCGGCTTTGGTGGCCTGCCGAAGCTCCAAAGGCTGGAACTCGCCGGAAACGAGCTCTCAGGCGAGATACCGGAGGACATTGCCATGTCGACATCGCTCTCTTTCGTCGACCTCTCTCACAATCGTCTCCAGCTCTCTGTACCATATAATATCCTCTCCATGCCAAGCCTCCAGAGCTTCTTTGCCTCTGACAACGAGCTCAGAGGAGAAATCCCCGACGAGCTCCAGGATTGCCCGTCTCTCGGCGCGCTCGACCTCTCGAGCAACCGTCTTTCCGGCAATATACCTGGTAGTCTCGCTTCCTGTCAGCGACTCGTCACGTTGAGCCTTCGGAGCAACCGGCTCACAGGAGAGATCCCGTCGGCAATAGCATCAATGCCGACATTGTCCATCCTTGATCTCTCGAACAATTTTCTTACTGGGCGAATTCCCGACAACTTTGGCAGCTCGCCGACGCTCGAGATGCTGAACTTGTCCTATAACAATCTTTCCGGGCCCGTGCCAACTACAGGTTTGCTGAAAACCATCAACCCCGACGATCTCGCCGGCAATACAGGTCTCTGCGGTGGTGTGCTCACCCCATGCGCTTCGAACTCTCCGTGGGCGTCGCCGTCGAGCGGCTCCAGGATGCCACACCTCAAGCACGTCGTTGCTGGGTGGTTGATCGGGGTGTCGGCGGTCCTCGCCATCGGGATCGGCATCCTCGGCGGACGACGCCTTTATAGGCTGTGGTGCATTGAAGGTGGGTGCTGCGACGGGTACTGCGACGAGGGGGCCGACGGCGCATGGCCGTGGCGGTTGACTGCCTTCCAACGGCTCAGCTTCACAAGTGCGGACGTGCTTGCGTGCATCAAAGAAGGGAACATTATCGGCATGGGGGCCACGGGGGTCGTCTACAAGGCCGAGCTCCAAAGAAACCATGCAGTGGTAGCAGTCAAGAAGCTATGGCGCGGAGCAGATGCGGGGACCGAGTCAGGCGGAGACCTTGAGTCCTCCGGCGACTTCGTGACGGAGGTGAGCCTGCTGGGGAAACTAAGGCACCGAAACATCGTCAGGATGCTCGGCTACCTGCGGAACGACGCTGACATGATGATACTGTACGAGTACATGCCCAACGGCAGCCTGTGGGAAGCGCTGCACGGGAAGCTGGCTGGCCAGCTGCTGGTGGACTGGGTGTCCCGCTACAACGTGGCCGCCGGCATCGCGCATGGCCTCGCCTACCTCCACCACGACTGCCATCCTCCAGTGATCCACCGCGACGTGAAGTCCAGCAACGTGTTGTTGGATGCCAATCTCGAAGCTCGGATCGCAGACTTTGGTCTCGCCAGAATGATGCTCCACAAGAAGGAGACAGTGTCCGCTGTCGCCGGATCCTACGGTTACATCGCTCCTGGTGAGCACATCATTCGATCTAGTAGTATTATTCATTTAACTTTTTTCGTTTCATATACTTAACCAATAGACGATTGGTTTTAGTGTCAGTGTAAAAGAGAGACGTCGTTGTTTGCGTTCATTAGTAACGTTTCTTTTCATGTTTTCGTTTCAGAATACGGCTACACGCTGAAGGTAGACCAGAAGACTGACATATACAGCTTCGGAGTAGTTCTCATGGAGCTTCTCACCGGGAAGAGGCCGACCGAGCCAGAGTTCGGGGACGCCCAAAACGTCGTCGGCTGGGTCCGCGATAGGCTCCGGAGTAACCGAGGCGTCGAGGACTTGCTCGACGCCAGCGTCGGTGGAAGATGCGAGCACATCAGGGAGGAGATGCTGCTCGTCCTGCGGATCGCCGTCCTGTGCACGGCGAGGTCGCCCGAGGACCGGCCATCGATGAGGGACGTCCTAACTATGTTGAGCGAGGCTAAACCCCGGAGGAAGAGCAACAGCGCAGCTGTGGCCGCCAGCACAATGGTGAAGGACAGGCCAGTGTTCACCACTTCCCCGGATTCCGATTACTAGCTACTGACAGCAAAAGAGGGAAGAGTTCCTTTTGTTTGCATCAGTCCTGGGTTTGTATCTAGTTTCGCTTCCAGTCTTTTGATGTATAATAACAGGGGAATAGGATTATAGCATTTGCATTGAATAAAGAAAGTAACATTGTATCTAGATATATAGCAACATAGGTGGTTAGAATTGATTGAGCAAAGATCACCAAGTAAATGTAATTTGTGGTGATGCTTGCAAAGATAGTTTCAAGAGGGACAATATGTTCTGTTCGCATTCCACAATTCAAGAGCCTTTATTTCCGCAGAATATGGCTCACAGCAGGAAAATTCAAATGTTAAATTTCTGTTAATATGATCGAAAATCTTGACAATCTTATTTTTAGTCTTCAGTGTTCCTTTTCTGTACTGGTAAAAACTTGTGCCAATTATTTTTTAGTCTACGTCTTGCATTCGGCAAAGATGGGGCAATGAGAAAACTAAATCACTCAAGTTTACTTTTACCATCCTTTTAGCATTATGGTTCCTGGTTAGTACTGTTCTCTGGTAATCAACATTGACCTTATTACCTGTGCGCTGTCGCAGGACCTAAACGGTCCAATTTTGCTCGTCAAACAACTTGTTACCTTGTAGTATCCTCAGAGTTTCTTTTCATCATTTTCTTCTCTGGCATCAAAATGCATGTTAAATGAAACAGTTCTGAGTAGCTTCAAAGCACTTGGAATCATATTCTTTGAGCTGTCTCAACCAATATGAAATTCTTCGGAACAAAGGTGATTGCTAGTGCATTCTTGCTACATTTATACGAAATTGTGCACCATCAATGAAGACATATGTGAAAATGATATCTTAGATGAGGAGATGGTGTGGTAAATGTCTTCTTGCAGTATTAACCTCTGAGATTCAGGATGAACATGCTTCCAGCTTAATTATTTTATCAGGTGTCTGCTCAAATTCGTTCGTTGATGACCTGCAAAGACACTCAAAGTTGCTGTGTTAGAAAGGCTGATCCTAATTCTGTGAGAATAATCATCTGTGTAATGCGTCTTCGTGAATAGTGAACTAGCAACAAGAATTAGGATTTTTCATATCTATACTTTTGTGATCATATTCCAAATCTTGTTATATATGATTTGGTATGTAACTGTGTTAGTAAGGCTAATTTCAATTTCATGAATAGTGATCTAGCAACAAGAACTATGATTTGTCATATCTTCAATTTTGTCACCGTATTTGAAATCTTGCTCAAGCACAAGGACAGCTTCATAAGTTCATTTCTCAATCCTCTTGGCTGTTGATCTGTGATTTCTGTCACCTTGTTGTCTAACAGATGTCCACAAATATTAAAGAATTTACTGTAACCATCATTGGAATCATGACAGATAAGACTGTATGACAATTTGTATTTTAGTTTGCATTAGTTAGACAAAATTTTGTTTTTTTTTTTTGGTAGCTCCTAAGGTAAATTCTTCCTTGTTATGGGTGAATATCATAGTAATTTGAAAGTGCAATGCTTGATTATCAGAATGTTTTTCTCAATTCGTTACATCTAGTCCCAACTGTCACTTTCTTTTCTCTTTCTTGCTTACAAGCAAATATTCAACAAATGTTACAGTTTATTAGTTTGCATTGTAGTTGGACGGGTATACTTGCGAGTAGGATATACATAATCAAGAGTGAGTTCTAATCAAAATTGTGTTTGCTGTAGACTACTTTGAATGTCTTAAGTTCATTGGTATCTACTATCTCGGCTTTGACTAGCTCTCCTGTTTTAGAGAAATGATGGGGATGGTGACTCATTTTGAGGACATTTTAGAGCTTTTGAAGCTGATAAAGGATCAATAATCATTACTAAGGTAATAATCTCGCTCCAAGCTATTTGTATGATTTTTTTGCATGGAAAGATCTAAAGTTCATAGTGGTTCCTGGGTACAAAATTTTGTGTTCAATATGTATGCTTGCCCCTCTAAGCTTTATTGTGTCTCTTGTTTTTCTATTTATCCCTTAATCCTTGTCAAACTAACAGAAAATTAAGCCAATTGCTTCAGAAGTGCTTAAGATTTCACAATTTATACTGGATGGCATAATAAAGTTGTTTACAGTTTATTTGAAGCTATCAAATCAAATGTGATTCCAATGAGATGATTACTGATGATGAGAAAGTTGTAGATTATTTTTTTCGGTGATAATCAATCGGTGTTCAGGACTATTAGCATATGACTAATTCGATATTCGAACGGGTGGTGACGAAGATAAATCCTGACCAAATTAGTGTCCCGAGACTACTAGCTCCCCTCGTCCCTCAACCTAGGGCACAAATCCATTAATCATCTGTGTCAATTAATATTGATTAAAAAATAGTAGATTATGATAGTCGAACGTCTAATTTAACACTATGCAAAAGAAATAAATTGTGCGAACTTGAAAATTTCATACTAAGAATATAAATATAAAGATATTTTTTCTATCGGTTTAAATTTTTGGGATTGTTAGTAGTTTAACATGATATTAGAGCTAAAGATCCTAAATTCAAATCTCAATATTGCTTATATTAAAAATAATTTTCTCTTTATATTATTCACGTATTGGACTTTGGATCCAAGAATATAAATATAAAAATTCCTATCTAATTTAACACACAACTTTTAGTGGAGGGAATTTTCACGTGGAAAACAAAGGTAGTAGGTATTATTTTAATTCCGATTTCAAAGATTTAAAAGAGCTGTTTTGCCAATGAAGATTAATCGTTGCTGTACGGATTTCCACCTTGGGAGGCCGTCAATTTGTACAGGGAAATAACTCATTGTGTGTTGCTGTCTCTTCATCAATCATTTTATTAGCAAAGAGTATAAATTCAGAGTTGCAAGAGAAGTGATGCACAGGTTCTGGCACCAACATCGTCTTCTATTAAATACATTATTAGACTCATCAAGTGTAAAGCACGAGATGAAGCTTGTAATCTTTGACTGGTTATTCAGAAACGAAATTTGTATTTGATACATGTTATTTGGAGAAAATCTGATTCTACATCGACGTCACTTGAAAACATGTTGATCACAGATAATGACGCTGTCCTTGGAGCTAAATCTTCAAGTTCAACCTTGAACATTTTCTATTATCTAAAAATTATTAAAAAATGAAGATAATTTAAACGTAACAACAATAATTAATGATGATTGAGCGGGCTAATATGGTCTATGTCGGTATGTCAGATCTTGGACAAACTTAATGTAACATCCTAGAAAAAAAAATGAAATGAAAAGGGAATTAAGGTCCAATGGCCGGCCCACCTGCCCTAAACGAAAAAAAAATGTCTTAGTTAGGGTCATAAAGCTTGCATTTCATCCATGTATTTAAAATGCTACCAGCATTCGTAGTTTACAAAATTATGATGCAAATCACTCAATTTTTATTTTTAGCATCTGAGTTGCTCATTTAAATATATATATAATATTTAATTTCTTATATTAATAAACACTTGATTTCGATGGGTTGAAAATAATATGACACTGTCATATTAAACTATATAAATTTGTCATAAAAATCATCACTCTAGCATCTTTAAAAGAAAATGATTTAATTGATCACATATTTCTGTTCTTTTTATTTTATTAGGGGTAAATCATAAATCTGGGATTGTCCCATAAAAGAAAACTTAATATTTTATTAAAAAAATAATTTCAATACAATTTTACAAGCAGAGTTTTATTATGAAACCGATGAAAAAGATTCATGAATTCAAATTCAACTACTAAAGAAACTTGGATGACAGCCTTGTGATGTTATCTTGTTTGTAAAGCAACAAATACCTGTCTTTTCACTTTTTCAGCTTAATTTATTGTCATTAAAAATTGGTTTCATGCTTTTATATTCATGCATTAATAAGATGACTCTCCACATTTCTCCATGGATCCACCATGGTGGAGCCCCTGTAGACATGTATAAACAATCCTACATTTGATCATGTACTCTATTGCATATTAATTTGTTTTGAAAACTTTGCTCATTCTAAGTGTGTTTATGACAACGTATGCATATTTCATTTCCAGCTAGGTATTTGATATCCGAACTTGGTTCACTTCCGTACTTGCTGCTTCCCAAAATCTGAATCATTCATCATAAGCGTATAAACTTTGCTCCCAGTACTTGAAGAAGACATGTATCAGTTCGGAATTTACCTTGTATGATGTGGCATCAATGTGTCCATCTCTGAGTCACAGATGACCTTAGGTTGTGTACTCATTAGGGTCACTAATTTCAACCATAGATGCTGATCTTGGAACCACGATAACAAGTGCTTCTATACTCTCTTAAAAATCTTCCTAATAATCTTCTTAACCCCTCACAACTTTTAAGGGTATTTTTCTTTTTTCTTTTTTCCTTTTTTAATCCGCTACTTCATTCAATTGTCTTAGGCTGTGTTTGGCATGAATAACGGATTAATAAGCAGATAGCGGTTTAAGAGCGGATAGAGGTTTATTTAGCGGATAGCGGTTAATTATTAGCGGTTCGTTAAGGTGATAATAAAAAAATATTTAATAAATGTGGTGGTGAAATTAATTGATAACTATAAAATGACGTAAATAGGCTTAATACATCAATATGATAAATCATTTAATTTATAATATTACGTACTTTCTAAAAACTTTTTATGTGATTTATGATAATTAATTTAGAATAATCTTCTTAAATAACTATACATGAATAAATAAAATATTTAAATAAAAAAAATATATTTACTAATGTCAATAATATTTAAAATGTTAATTAGTATTTATGATTATATGCATAGCTCAAACTCTAATAAAAGTTCTAATAAAAAAGAAGGGTAAATTGGGTATAAAAGTTCAATCTCTATTTTTCATCCGCTAAACGTTAATTAAAATGGCCTATCACCCAACCGCTAACCGCTTACCTATAAAATAATTTACCAAACACTTTATTATAAAAAAATAGTGATTTGACCAAGTCAAACCTCTAAACTTTAATCTAAACTCCATTTTTTGAGTTGCCAAACACAGCCTTAATCCAACCAGAGTAAACCTATTCTTGCATAGAGCCAAAATATTTTACTCTCTATCTTTTTATTTAGTCATATAATTAATGCATGGATTCCACAAGTTAAAAGAAAAAGGATGTATGGGGAATAAGACCTTAGAACCTATTTGATAAAAAGACAAATTAAGAATAAATATTTGATTCTTGTTATTTTATTCAAACACTTGGGCATCCTTTGGTTTATAAATAAATCCTGAAATATCTTCCTTATTTCAAAATTATAGCCAAACGTCAATTAGAATAGAAATATATCAATTTTTTTTTAAAATTATTTTAAAAATCGTGAAACTACTAACTTTTTAAATTTTATTTTATATTTCTTATTCTTCTAAAATGGTGGAATATCTCATATTCCACCATTTTTGTTTTCTTGATCATATTTTATTTTTTTTATTTTTATACACATTTTATTATATTTTTTATATTATTTATTATAATGATCAATCATAAATTATCTATACTTAGAAATTTAATGCTATGTGATGATATAAATAATATTTTATTATATGACTTAATATGATAATTATTACTTAATTATTTCTCAATCCAAATAACTATTAGTTAATTACTTAATTAATTAATCAAAAAAGGATTAATTACTATCTTGACATAATTAGTAAATAACTAAATTATAAATTAAATGAATAAATGCTTCTTTATTATTAAAGATATATTATTAATATTATTTATTTTTAATATAATATATTTTATATAAATATAAATATAAGAATATATTTTTATTCATATCAATCTAAACGCTAGACGAAATAAGAATAACAAGAATATATATATTCCTTGCATATATTTTCTCTCTACTTATTCTTCAACTAAACGGCAAGAATATCATATTTTTATCAATTTCTAAAATCAACTCAAACTTTTAAAATTATTTTTTACCAAAACAAGAAAAAAGATTTTTTGTCATGGTAAGAACATTTTTTTGTTCCTTTCTTTTTTAATTTACTATATTAAATTATTTATCTCAATAAATATGTAACCATTTATAATTAATAAGTTTTATCATTAATTGAATTTTGCACAAAAAATAACATTAATAATAAAATATAATATTATAAATACATATCATATTTCCTAACATCATAAATATAATGTTCTAAATCTTATATCCTTCATTGTGCCTTATTTGATTTATGAATAATAATTCAAGGAATAAGTATATTTATATTAATAGATCAACTTTTTTTGGGAGTCCGACGAAGAATAAATTTATTCCACCTATTTAAAAAAAATAATTTATCTCTACAAAAATCACTATTCAGAAGATTAATTTTTTTTAATACCAAATTTACGCTTTACCTTTTTGAAAGATTAACTACTTTGTTTGATGGAATAAAATAGGATAAGCTCTTATTCACCTTCTTATCCACCAACCAAGCCTTGTTTGGTTGAAGGATAAGAGGTAGCATAAGAGGTTATTCCTTCTTATTCTACCAAACACCCATTGAATTAATAAGGGTAGACTTATCATTTAAAAAATACTAACATAAAAAAGTGACTTTTTTTAGAGATAAATTATTTCATCAAATTAGTGGAATAGTTTACTCTTCTTCGTGTGAATAGAATAAATACGATTATTCTATCTTATACTATCCTCCAACTTGGGGAATAAGACCAAGATTAAGGTCTTATTCCCCACATTTGAATCAAACACCCATTTAATTCATCTGGTGGGACCCACAATATTTATTGTGCAGAGAATAAAAAAATAAAGAGCAATATATTTTATCTTTCATGTGGATTAGGCTTATTCCAGCTGAATCTATATATATATATATATATATATATATATATATATATATATATA